>JAVTVY010002161.1:0-36622 GCA_036873755.1 Hanleya hanleyi
GTACAAAATTTCCAAATTCAACGCGCTTTGATGATGTCGCATGGTGAATGCAAAAGTTTTCCCGTCTGACAAAACCTAAGAAGTCTTTGGAGTGTCCATGACTCATGTTGCTGGTACCTGATGTACGACTTCCCACTAATGCATCCATGCAGAAATATGTTATTTTCAATGGTTTCTCGATCATATTATCCCAAGTGACCTTTGACCCTTTGACCTATATAGATTTCTTGTTTGCCGTATGCGCAAGGTACATGAATGAAGAGTGAGTAGTAGGTTTTAACGTCATTTTCAACCTTGTTTCAGTCATATCACGATGGTGCCTACATGTGCCAGAACACGCGAGTGCTCACAGTTCATATTATCCTGGACACTCGTCAGCCCAGCCAGTACAGCACCCAGTCACAACGTTACTTCGGCGATCTGACGAGAAACGGTGTGTCCAACGCTATAAGCCGTATGACTCAAGTTTGATCACAATCTACTAATGTGCTTAAAATCTGATCTGGGATCAACACCCCCGTTTCCGTGTTCCGAGTATTGACCAATTGACATACTGGGTAGAGAAGACCTCAAGGTATTATGGACAGAGAAATTGATATATCTGCATTCTATCAATGTCAATCAAATTTCCTCATGGTTTCTACGGAATAAAGTATTAATCTGATGAAATGAGCTGATATATAGGCGAGATTCACATTTGCTGTACAACTATCACCCTTGCTGCAAGGCGAGACCCATCTTCACAAGTCCAGGTAAATCCTAAATCCTCGCAGAGGGTTTACCTAGACATTTTTGGTGATTCGAATGAGTTGTCGAGTCGATGCCTCCATGTATACAATCTCGTACATTTCATCCCCCGCATTTGACTTCGATTAGCATGTCGGTATCCCAAGCCTGCAGTTTTTGCTTTGACTTTCCATGTCGATTTCATCCCAACATCAAAGCACTTTGGCCCACGATGAAATTCAAACCTGTCATATCTCCTACCTCGCAGCGGATTGGCATTATCAGCTTGCTTTGCGCGTTCGCTGATTGGTTTGATTTAAAGGAAACCCCTTGATCTATTGATGTCCAGAACTAGTATGGGTAACTAACCAAGCCAGTGTATTGATCCTAACAGATCGATCGATACACTGGCTCGCGAGGATGGGCGAGACTGGGCTAAAGGCATGACCTTGATCATTCCGAAGTCCAGGAAAATCGCGAACCTTGCTCGGAGGCAAATCAATCGATACACTGGATCATGTGCAAAATGTGACCATTTTGATCAATGCCACAGAATATTATTGCAGCTTTCTCGACTTTCGTGATCCCTGTATCCATTTATATGTTCTTGCACAGTCAAAAAAATGGTGATGGTTCATCACCATGGGTCATCAATTGGTGATGGAGCCTGGTCATCACCATTTTATTAATTATGACAAATGGTGACATCACCATTTATTGATGCAGAGGCTGTGTCATTAAGAAAATAAGATCTCTGTGATCCGCTTGACCATTTCTGTCCCAGTAGATGGCAAAATGAGTTCCATCACAAGTGGAGCTGAATTCTCATAAAAAAAATAGGTCATTTAATTATATGAATGTCAAACGTGCAAGTTAAACCTCCATTCATGCGATTATTGTTTGAAATAAGTTCTTTCCATTATGGATGCGAATATTCTCTGTACTGAATGTCCGGATTAACACTTCAATTCAATGAACAAAGTTGCCACATTTTCTTTATTGGATTATATCTGCCCTGGGTGTTCAATGGGTTTGATATTAATTGCAAAGATATTTAGAACAACGCATGTTTTTTCATTGCTGGTTGCAGCTAACTTGTCATTTCTAGGGCAAATGAGTTTAGTGATATATCTGCGATTACTTTTCCCACAGCAACAAAAGTTTGCACAACCAAGATTTTTCCGTTTGGTTTCCAAAATATATAATAAAAAAAAAAGATAGTGCCACGTTACTAGCTCATCTGGCTGTAACTGGCGAAAGTAGCTGCAAGAAATTTTTACTAAAGAACTGCAATAGACGAGTTTATAACTTGTGTTGTCCCCCCTGAACACTAAATGATCCATGCAGTAATTTCCTGAGATTTCATGATAAAAGTTTCATGGGAAATTCAAGATGCGTCCATATTGGATTTTCGAAATGGACCAAAAAAGGTATCTTGCAGAACTGGACCACAAGGGGAACCTGTGTATCAAATTTGAGAAAGATCGATGCAGTAGTTCCTGAGAAATTGCTATAACAAAGTTTCATGGGGAAATCCAAGATGGCCGCCTGGTGGCCATATTGGACTTTCAAATCAAATCACAAAAAGGTATCTTGCACAACTAGACCCCAGGGGAACCTGTGTATCAAATTTGAGGAAGATCCATGCAGTACTTCCTGAGAAATTATGATAAAAGTTTCATAGGGAAATCCAAGATGGCCGCCTGATGTCCATATTGGATTTTCGAATCAAGAGAAGGTATCTTGCACAACTAGACCCCAAGGCGAACCTGTGTACCAAATTTGAAAAATATCCATGCAGTGGTTCTTGAGAAATCGCGATAAAGTTTCATGAAGAAATCCAAGATGGCCATAGTGGATTTTCGAATCGGACCAAAAAAGGCACCTTGTACAACTAGACCCCAAGGGGAACGTGTGTGCCAAATTTGAGAAAGATCCATGCAGTACTTCCTGAGAAATCCCGATAACAATGTTTCATTGGGAAATCCAAGATGGCTGCCTAGTGGCCATATTGGATTGTCGAATCCGACCGAAAAACGTATCTTGTACAACTACACCTCAAGGGGGACATGTGTACCAAGTTTGAGAAAGATCCATGCAGTACTTCCTGAGAACTCACGACAGCACTGTTTCATGGGGAAATCCAATATGGCTGCCTTGTGGCCATATTGGATTTTCGAATCGAAGCAGAAAAGTTATCTTGCACAAATAGACCCCAAGGGGAACCTGTGTACCAAATTTGAGAAAGATCCATGCAGTAGTTCCCGAGAAATCGCGATAACAAAGTTTCATGGGGAAATCCAAGATGGCCGCTTGGTGGCCATACTGGATATTCAAATGGGACTAAAAGTAACCAGTTGTACAACTAGACCCAAAGTGGAAACGGTGTACCAAATTCACTGGCAAATTCAAGATGGCAGCCATAATTCAAATCCTATCGACACCACATGAACAAATTCTGGTGTACTCATCGGTGGGTGGGGGACATGCATGCCAAGTTTCAGCTTAATCGGCCAAGCGGTTTCGGAGAAGACATTTACACTCGACGGACAATCGGGCCATGACATTAGCCTTCGGCCCAGATGAGCTAAAAAATCCACCTAGCGAAACTTATCATTTCACCTGGAAACCAGTTGAAAGACAAGGCAATTTGCACGTTAATTTTACGGAGTCTTATTTTGCCAGTCTGCATGGAATAAAATAAGCCCGATGTCATTTTGCCTCGAACTCGTATCTCATCAAAGCGGATATCAATACTCAACTATTGCGTTCCACTCTTTATTGGGCTTTTATCCTGCATCACAATTCAGCATACCATCTGGCCTTCCTGGCTCGAGTTGTAGGTCAACGGCAATGGTAATAGATTAACCTCTCGATTATCAGATCTTCCTTCTTAAATTTCCACACACTCTCCAGTTTCCAGTTGGGTAGCCCAGTGGTTCGACCCTCGCATCGAGACTCCAAGTGCACACTAGACTTGTTATCTCAACACCAAGAAGTTCTGTGTGCCAGATTCTTGTACTTCTGGGGACAGCCGAATACAATGCTCATCTGGTTTCAATGTAGTAAATTCATTCTGTTCTCTTCCTGTCCATGGACCTGGCTGAGTCTTGAAAAGGCATCGGGGCTCAAATTCGTCTCCCCAGTCTTGTATTGGAAAGTCAAATGAAAACTTCCTAACTGAAAGTCCGTCTCACAGCACATGATCGGAAGTGATTTGACAGCCGAAAGTGATGTCAGGGTACATGTATGGAATGCAATCGCCGCCAAAAATAAATTAGTCGAATGATCATTTACCCATCTCCGTTCCAAGATGAGAACTTTTACTTTTAAACATAACATATATGAGCGGTTCCAGTACCCAGAGTGACGTTTTGGTTGTGTATGCGATAACACGCAATTCATCCCACTGATCCTGGCCGAGAACAGCGCCCAGCCCACAATTGCTGGCATCACTTTCCATCACAAGGTTTTGCAAAGTCCGGGAATGCCAGTACTGGCAGACTAGTAAATCTATTTCAGGTCATGGAATGCGTCTTCACTGGTCCGCAATATTAATGAGGTCACAATCTTCCATTGGTTGGTTCTTCCTCTTTCTTGTTGGTTCCCCACACTCATCATACAGTGAAGACGCAATCGAAAGAAATCTTTCCACATACCAGCAGCAATAGGATGTAACCCCCTCAAAAGGACGTAACTGATTCAAGGTTGTTGGTATGGGCCACTCTGCTACAACGCATCTCATCTGGGTCTGTTGAAATCCCCCTCGGTAGACAATGTCCAAGAAATTTGATTCGTGCTTGAACAAATGGCATTTCAACTTCCCACCCATGATCCCTGGGTTTTTGTAAGGCTACTTTCAGATGAATCAAGTTGTTTGGGAAAAAGCTAGACCACACAATTATGTTAAATAATGCTTCTCATTCAGGTTTTCGCGAAAAACATGGGTTATGAGTCTCTGAAAAGTTGCTGGGGCGTTTGAAAGCCCGAAAGACCTGTTAAACTCATAGTGGCCTAATGACTCTCCTGGCATAAGGACCAAGGACTCCGTGGTAAAGGGACTTTCTCACAGATGGTCTTTGAATTCAATTTCCTATAGTCGACACGTAGTGGGGCTGTTATATGGTGGAATTGTACACTTTTGGTTACCAGCATGGAATTTTGCACATAGGTATTTTGAAGGATGCTCTGTCATTCGAGATCGAGACACCACCTCATCTCGCAAACTAGGACCTTGATCCGCTGGAATGTGATGTCCTGCCCAATTTGGCACCAATAACCCCTTCAGATTTTTATGAGGTGGATACTCCTTTTTACGAGTGAGATAATTATATGTATCGGCAGAAAAAATATATTCCCTTCAACCTCATCCCCTCGAACCAGTGTCCTATGAGTTTTGTCTTTTTGATTACGATTTCCGGTGGCAATATGTATTCAATTTTATATTTCAGTTAACTCGATGAATATGAACTTCCGAGTGGATGACATTTCTAATGAACTGCCGACTGCCGAAACTTCCGTGCTCACATGCTAGGGATCAAAGCCTCCTCTTGGAGAGGCTAAATTAAAGTATGAAATCTTTCTATACAGTATAAGCGAATATTCCCCGGTATCATATTCTTCCAACTGTATCACACATTGTCAGTGTAACATCGAAGGGAAAAGGCTAAATACCATGAATGCACCAAAAATATAGAAAATAAAGTCGTGGTTTGCGAGTATCGGGGGCAAATAAATATCTTCTCTAGTTTTAGTTTTCAGTATTTGCTGATTATCCATGTATGAAACTGATTGTCAAGATGACGTCCATGCTCGATGTGTCAAAGGGCATGCATCCCATCGGAGAAGCGACTTGAGAGGATGGGGTCAAATGGAATCTTTGTCCTGCTCAGTATTTGCTGATGCATCTAAATATTCAATTCGCGAAGATGATTTTCAAGGCATAGTCAGTCCGAAAGTTTTGTGGTGCCAAAACTCAACAGGGCATGCATCTCAGAAGATTATGGGACTGGCTGTCGAGAACGAGGTCAGACAGGTTGTGTCCTGATCTAAAAAGAAAGAGCACCTTTTGTGCAGAATTTCGTATTTGTAACCAAAAGTACACAATTCCACTCAACTACCCCACTATCACTAGTTGCGAAGTGAAGCTCACCGTACTTCTTTCGCACTAGTAATATACCAGAGGGACCTGCATATGGTGTATAAATATCTCGCCTGGTAGCATTTGCTAGGCCCTGTGTTAAATGTGATGATTTTAATCAACGTCACAAAACATTATTGCAGAAACCTGTAAAACCGGGCTATATCATCAAGCGCCTCCACTCCCAAGTTTCTCAAATTTGACGATGCATATCGCATGCTGATGGCTAAATACGAGTGTAGCATGCAAGATCTGTGGCGGTATGTTTCGTAACTTGTCTAATTCCGCTTAACACGGGGCTAAGGATTCGTATGAACCTATGCATTTCAAGATCCTCAGTGTTCATATGAACAGTCACAATCAAAGCATGACTGAGAGACCTCATACTGAAGATAACGACTTTACAACGTATATCATGGATTATTACTGATCAGCGATACGGATTTGATAATTTTGGAACATCAAGATATCTTGCTGGCTTCATTGAAAACTGTTGACCGCTTCTGTCTCGCAGGGAATTAGCCTCGGTTTATGAAAACTGATTTATCCTTTTATTTTGATGCTAATGTTATTATATGAATTAGGTCTTTATATTATGAACACTGAAATTCTGTAATGGACGATATTAAAAATGACCGACCTTGACCTATTTTGTCAAGGTCAAATTTTAGTATTTGAAATAGGTTTGAAGGATTAAAGCTAAGGTATCCAAAATCATATTACATATGCAACTGGTGATTGACTATAAGCCTACCCGAGTTAACTGACATATTGTTTATTATGATAAAACATGAAGAAACATAGCTAAGGTTTCCAAATTAATACCATAGATATATATATATGGTGATGGTCCAGAAGGTGAAGATGACTGACCTTGACCTTTTTTTGTTCAGGTCGGATTTAAGATTCAGTAGGAAATTTATTCAGGATTATATCTTGTTGTCCAAATGTATACCACATATGCAACTGATGATGGTCGACATCTTTCTGTCTCTGCGCCCGTCTGTCCGTTTGTTCATCTTCCTTGTGGACACGATATCTCAAGAAGGATTATAGCCAGACATTTGAAAGGTGTACTACATATACAGCTGGTGATGGGTCGGAAGTTTATTGAATGACTGACCTTGACATATTTGTAACAGTCAAATTATATATGTTAACTCTGAGATCTCAAAATTTGTTTCACCTGCAAATAAGGGAGAATACACCGGAAACCTGTTGAAGATGACTGACGTGGGTCTATATTTCCAAGATAATTTTACTTGTTTGTAGTATGAAGAGCGATATAGAAGTGTATATTTAGAGCTAGGAATTCGGTCAAGCTCTACCAGAACCTAAGCCCAGAATGTTTCCCCTCAAAGCCTTGGCAAAAGCTGACATAGCCAAACCACGTATGTATTTCTCGTATGAGATAACTACAGTCAACACTACTTCATCACATTTTTGTTGACCTGGTTGTCAAAGTTCTAAAGATACATTTTATTCAATGCATGTTTGCTGAGTCTTGGACAATAACGGATAACTGAGGGGTATTGGGGCCTATTGGGCTATTTTTTGTCCTCCGCCACGAAGTGGTGAGAGGACTTGGAAATGCTAGCCGTCCGTCCGTCCCATATCTTGTGAACGTGAAATCTCGAGAACAATTTGACCAATCGACTTCAAACTTGAGAAGATGCTTCACATCAGTTAGCCAGCCATTGATATTGATTTTCACTGAGGACGATAATCCAAGATGGCTGCCATTGACCATATTGGATTCCGTCCGTCCCACATCCTGTGAACGCGATATCTTGATAACTATTTGACTAATCGACTTCAAACTCGAGAAGGGGCTTCACATCAGTTAGATGGTTATTGGTATTGATTTTCACAGAGGTACGTAATCCAAGATGACTGCCATTGACCATCTTGGATTCCATCCGTCCCGCATCTTATAAATGCGTTATCGTGAGAACAATTCATCCGATGGACTTCAAACTTGAGGCGCTTCACATCAGTTAGACGGCCATTGGTATTGATTTTCATTGAGGTAGTATGTAGTCCAAGATGGCTGCCATTGACCATCTTGGATTCCGTCTGGCCTGCATCTTGTGAACGCGGTATCTTGAGAACAATTGGTCCGATTGACTTTAAACTTGAGGTGCTGCACGTTACGTAATCCAAGATGGCTGCCATTGACCAGCTTGAATTCCGTCCATCCCGCATCTTGTCATTATGCGGTATCGTGATAACAATTCGTTCGATTGACTTCAAACTTGAGAAGGTGCTTCGCATCAGTTAGACGGCCATTGGTATTAATTTTCATTGAGGTAGTATGTAATCCAATGTGGATGCCATTGACCATCTTGGATTCCATCCTTCATCTTCTTGTGAACATGTTATCTTGAGAACAATTCGTCCGATTGACTTCAAACTTGAGAAGGTGTTTCGCATCAGTCAGATGGCCATTGGTATTGATTTTCATTGAGGTATGTAATCCAATCTGGCTGCCATTGGCCATCTTCGATTTCACTCGCCTATATTGTACCCATCTGTGTTGTGAACGCGATAATTTGAGATCTATTCCACCCATCAATGTATAAACCTCACCAGCCACAAATCCATATACAACTACAGACTTGCATTCCAGTGTTACACTACCCATTACTGTCGTTGTGCACATTGCAGATCATGGTGAGAATAGGCCTCTGCTCCTCAGAGAGCTTGTCGTAAGACTGAGGCACCCGTGGGATTCCCGGGTGTGCAAAGGAATAGGACCCCACCCGTGTGGTTCCCGGGTGTGAAAAGGAATAGGACCCAACGTCGTAATATGACTGAAATATAGTTGAAAGCGACGTTTAACCCTATTCACTCACTCACTACCCATTACTGCTTCCCAAACCTTCTCAACAACTCCAGATAAACCTCGCTTTCCACATACATATCCACTTTCCAAGTTCTATTTCAGGAGATATTGGAAGGGTATATGCTGTACGCCCTCAAACAGGCTACTTGGCGGAGGATCTGCTAGCTACTCGGCTTGTTCGCACTGTTCTGCTCCAAGTCCCGCAGTATTATAACCAGGGGATCCATCAGTTTATCAGACAATTCCCTATTATACTATTACTGTTTTGAAGCGATTGACGAAGCGATTTCTGGCCGGGGATCATTTTTGGGAGAAAATGGCACAATTAAAAAACTCGAAAATTCGGTTCAAAATGGATTCAAAGATTCCTTTTATATAAACAACACTCCGACGACACCAGTGCCGCCTTCTTAAACATTAATAGCATTTCCGTGTCGCACGTAACCCAAAGATAAAGTGTGGTAAGTTGCAGCTTCTTAACTTCAATAATAACAAGCAAAAATCGAGGGTAGCCCTACCCCGCAACCGGCGTGTTAGTGTCATATTGTCGTTCTATAGCGGTGGGTAAATTGTGCGAATACGCCACAAAGCCAAGTACTGCGGGTACAAGAAAGAAAGAAAAAAACATTACTCGTACGGATCAATCTGTGGAAGTATCAACTTTTTTTGCAAGTAAAATCACAACTTCATTTTGTTTTGCTACTTTTGACACTTAAACGACTACAGCGGAAATGCCGACGATACAGGTGACAATACCTGGGAGATATGGAATTGGTCTGGCTGGTTTGTTTGCTTGTAACAAAGAGATGCCCTATTGACAAAATAGCCTTCTGGCTGACAAACTTGACAGACAAGGCTGACAAAAACTTGACAAACAAGGCTCTATCTTCAAGCGCTTCCATTCTAAGTTTCTGGAATTCAGCTATTAATATCGTACACTGACAGCAGAACACGATCGTCTCGAACAAGATCTCCTGGCAATGTTACGAAACAATGGAACTGTTCATGTGATTTACATCTCCATGCTGTTCAAATGAACAGTCACAATCAAAGCTTGACTGAGATACATTATACTCTAGAAAACTATTTAATCTGGATAAGAAATACAGATCAATAATGATGATTATATGTCCTGCTCTAATCATGAGAACTGTTGACCGCTTCTTTCTTGCAGGAAATCATCAAGTGTTCTTTCAATTTTTACTGTTTGCGTACCGTATTTGAAACTGATGGTAACTGAGTAGTATATAAAGCTGATCTAGGCGCATATTTAGGGGGAGATAACTCTGTTTGAACAATTTATTGGGAGCCATGTGGTGCTGATGTCACATCCGGTCACGTGACATCCGGTTCAAAGTTGACTTCCGGGTCAAAGGTCACATCCGGGTCAAAGGTCACCTCCGGGTCACTGGTCACATCCGAGTCAAAAGGTCTAAGATCACTTTCGGTCACGTGACGGCCCAGCAATAAGGCCCTACCTAAGACCCTAGTGACTCCCAATGTTAATCTCCCGGAATGCATGTATGGTCCCCGACAATATCGCCAGCACTATGCCCAGCATAAATAGTCAGTGGGGAACACTCAGTTTCTCCATACAGGTTTCCCAAAAACCGTATTGGCACGAAAAAAAACCCTGAAACCATGGGAAGGAAGACTTATAGTAATAAATATAACGTATAGGTGTTGTACCATGTTATTATGACCGGCTTATGATCAGTGTGACCCCAGGGTCGAGCGTTTAAAAAATAAACATACAAAATGGCGGCGCTTGCTTTTGGCATCGATCGTGCTGCCCTCTGGAGGCAAGGAAGACAACTCGGACAGGGCGAACCCTCCGTGGCGCAAATTCCGGGTCATCTCCCCTGATTCGCACATTTGCATCTATTCGGGGAATCACTGTATGGGGTATAGGGGTGGTCATATTTTTTCTTGTGGATTTAACTATGGGTTGTGGGATCTTGTTTTCTTCGTCTCGAGCTGTAGAACACGATGGTAGGGGTCTAAAGCTAAGCGGTGAAATTTTTTGAAAAGTTCACGGAGGTCTGGATAGGCCCATTCTGGCTCAGTGGACAATGTTGAACCTAACGGGAAACCCACACATGCTCATTGCAGTATGGGTTGTGGAATCTTGTTTTTTACGTCTCACCACGTAGAACACGATGGGCAGGGTCTTGAAGCTAAGCGGTGATTTTTTTTGAAAAATTCACTGTATGCATGTGCAGTGGCTAAGTAGCGCTGGGTGGACGTTTTGGGGGCGAGAGGGGTCGAGTGAGGTATATTTGTAAAGCATACGTGGAGGAGCATCCGACGGGATGGGTGTGACGTGGAACTGGCGTCATTCTGCGCATGCGCAATATAATACAAATGAGGCCGAGAGGAGCTCCTAGTGGTCTGATTGGGCCGAGGGAGGTATCAATGTGTAGCATGCATGAGGGAGCATCCGACTGGACTAGTGTGTTGTCCGTTTTCAACATTCTGCGCATGAGAATTGTGGGAAAATGGCATGGGAAGGGACGTTGTGGGACCGAGGTGGGTCACTCTTGGTCCGTGGGTGGTATCAATGTGAGGCTCTCGTGGGGGAGCGTCTGACGGGATAAGTGTGACGTGGGAATATCGTCATTCTGCGCATGCGCAGTAGAAAAAGTGTATTTGAATGGACGTTTTGAGGCTGAGATGGGCCACTGTTGGTCCGATTGGGTCGATTGTGGTATCGATGTCTAGCATTCGTGAAGGAGCATCCGACGGAATGGGTGTCTAGTCCGGTTTCATCATTCTGCACATGCGCACTCTGGTCGTAGTATAGAAAACAAGCATTTTAAGGGTTCATTTGGGGAAGCGATGGACCATTTTTGGTCCGAACGTACCGTGTGGGGTGTCAAATTGAAGCTCTCGGGGTGTAGATCACGACCTGAGGGATGTCCATGTCATCTGTGACGTCGTCGGTGACGGGAGCGGGAGTTTCGGAGGTGCAATGGAGTGCGTTTGGAGTAGATAACGACCTTTTTCTTTCCCGCTACCTGGTAGTTACCTGTGAGTGTGAGGGTATGCGCGCTTGTAAGTGAGTGAGTGAGTGTCCAACGACCGTCTTAACGCATGGACGCACTAACGACGGTGAGTGAGTGAGATCCGACTGGACTAATGTATCGTCCGCTTTCATCATTCTGCGCATGCGCAGTCTGGCCGTAGTATAGAAGGCAGTCATTTTGGGGGTTCACGGAGGTCTGTTGAGTGATTGAGGGATCATCCCCGTTGGACCGTGTGGGGTATCAGTGTGGAGCTCTTGTGAGTCAGACAGGCGTGTTTTCATTGGAAGTCGCGCCAATCTGCGTATGCACAGTTGGGATGTAGTAAGTGAAGTAGTCATTTTGGTGGGGTGCGTGGGGGGTCTGTTGGGTGATTTAGGGATCATTCTTGGTCCGAATGCGTCGTGTGAGATGTCAAAGTGAAGCTTTCGTGGTGTAGACCATGACTGGAGGGGTGTATCTGTCATCTGTGACGTCATTAGTGACGTCATCAGTAGGAGTAGTAGCCAAAGTGGGCATTTTGGGGGTGTGAAGGAAGGTGTTTGGGGTAGAGATGGACCATCCTTGGATCGAATGCGTCGTGTGAGGTGTCATCTTGTAGCAACGCCTGCCAACGCCAAGCTTAACGCTTCAACGCCCTGGTGAATTAGCCCTGAAGCTCTGATTTTCTAGATGTTCCATGGAATTGACACGAATTCATTGAAATGTGGTGACGCACGTCAACGCCTGTCGTTACGCCTTAACGCCCTAGCATAACGCCTTGAGGCCATGACGTAGACCGGCGAGAGAACAACAACAACAAGGATGACAGGTCAATCATTTTATTATCCCCCCAGTACAGCATACCCACACTGGGGGAGCCGCGTTGGGTATGTTGCGTTGCTCTTGTCCAATCGGAGGCTGCCATTTGAGGCTGCATCTGTCATATTCGTTCTTGCCCGTTAGATGTATTCTCGGCTGCTCTTATCCAATCAGAAGTCGCCATTTCAGAAAGTTCAATGTTCGGTCATGTTCGCTCTGATCCGTATGTTCTAATCCTCGCCGGGCAGGCCAGGATATTGTTCAGGCAGCATGTCCTGAAACAGTTATTTGTGCATTCTGATTGCATTTTTCACGGCTTCGGTGGATGGTAGCCCCATATCCTCATCCAAGCGGTATCAGTGTGAAGCATTCGTGCGAATATATTTGCTTCTCGGGAAATTTTCTGGGAAAACACCCGTTCTATTTATAGATCATTTCGGAGTATTGGAGAAAATGGAGTTTCGGAGGTGCAATGGAGTGCGTTTTTCCATCCGGCTACCTGGTAGAGTTACCTGTGAGTGAGTGTGAGCCTGTGTGTGTGTGTGGTGCGTGTGTGCGTGCTTGTGTGCCTGTGCGTGTGTGTATGTGTGCGTGTGAATCTCTATATGTACACCATCACCACCACCACCGGGTGTTGACACCCGTCAACACCTGGTGGTGGTGGTAGCTCCCGTGGGGCGGAGCTCTTGGATCGGAGCTCTTGGAGCTCGGAGCTCTTGGAGCCTAAGCTTGGAGCGCAAAGCTCGGAAGTGACGTCATCGTACGCATGCGCACGTACCTGTGGTGGACCCTGTACCCTATAGCTCGGAGAGCATATGGTACACCAGGGTGTGGGTGCACCTGTGACGATGTGTATAGTACACTACCCCCGAGCGTCAACGCCCGGTGGTGGAGGTGATGGTGTCTGTATATATATAGAGATATACACAGACACACAGGTACACAAGCACACACACAAGCACCACACACACACACACTCACACACACACATACACACAGATAAATCTACCAAGTAGCCGGATGGAAAAAGGCCCTCATCTCCTCCAAACGCACTTCACTGCACCTCCGAAACTCCCTTTTCTCCACTACTCCGAAATGATCTATAAATAGAACGGGTGTTTTCCCAGAACATTGCTCGAAGAGCAAATATATTCCCATGAATGCTTCACAATGATAACGCTTCGAAGAGGATATGGAGCTACCACCCACCGAGGCCGTGGAAAATGCAATCAAAATTCACAAACAACTGTATGAGGACATGCTGCCTGAACAATATCCTGGCCTGCCCGGCGAGATTAGAACATACGGATCAGAGCGAACATGACCGAACATTGAACTTTCTGAAATGGCGACTTCTGATTGGATAAGAGCAACCGTGAATACATCTAACGGGCAAGAACGAATATGACAGATGCAGCCTTAGTGTGGGTATGCTGTACTGTAGGGGATAATAAAATGATTGACCTGTCATCCTTGTTGTTGTTGTTCTCTCACCGGTCTACGTCATGATCTCAAGGCGTTATGCTAGGGCGTTAAGGCGTAACGACAGGCGTTGACGTGCGTCACCTCATTTCGATGAATTAGTGTCAATTCCATGGAATATCTAGAAAAGAGCTTCAGAGCAAATTCACCAGGGCGTTGAAGCGTTAAGCTTGGCATTGGCAGGCGTTGCTATAAAATGACACCTCACACGACGCATTCGAACCACGGATGGTCCATCTCTACCCCAAACACCTTCCTTCACACCCCCAAAATGCCCGCTGTCGCTACTTCTCGTACTGATGACGTCACCGACGACGTCACAGATGACGTGGACATGCCTCAAGTCGTGATCTATACCCCGAGAGCTTCAATTTGACTCTCCACACGGTCCATTCGGACCAAGAATTGTCCATATCTACCCCAAATGAACCCTTAAAATGCCTGCTTTCTATACTACTATCAAAATGTCCCTTCCCATGCCATTTTCCCACAATCCCCTGTCTGCACATGAGCAGAATGTTGAAAATGGACAACACACTAGTCCAGTCGGATGCTTCCTCACGTATGCTACACATTGATACCTCCCTCCCCAATCGGACTACTAGGACTCCTCTCGGCTCCAAAATGTCTATTTCCATACCCTTTGTTTACTGCGCATGCACAGAATGACGTCAGTTTCACGTCGCACCCATCCCGTCGGATGCTCCTCCACATATGCTTTAAAATGATATCTCATTTGACCCCATCGGATCACAAGGGGCCCCTCTCGCCCCCAAAACGTCCACCCAGCGCTACTTACCCACTGCGCATGCGTACAGTGACTTTTTCACCGCTTAGCTTCAAGACCCTGCCCATCGTGTTCTACGTGGTGAGACGTGGAAAACAAGATCCCACAACCCATACCGCAATGAGCATGTGTGGGTTTCCCGTTAGGTTCAACATTGTCCACTGATCCAGTATGGGCCTATCCAGACCTCCGTGAACTTTTCAAAAAATTTCACCGCTTAGCTTCTAGACCCCTCCCATCGTGTTCTACAGCTCGAGACGAAGAAAACAAGATCCACAATTCCCCGTATAGATGCAAATGTGCGAATCAGGGGAGATGACCCGGAATTTGCGCCACAGAGGGTTCGCCCTCTCAGAGTTGTCTTCCTTGCCTCCAGTGGGCAGCATGATCAATGCCAAAAGGGGAATCCCCACAGAAAGCGCCGCCATTTTGTATGTTTATTTTTTGCGGAGACAAAATGGACAATAAACGCTCGACCCTGGGGTCGCACTGATCACAGACTGGTCATAATAACATGATACAACCCCTATAGGTTATGTTTATTACTATAAATCTTCCTTCCCATGATTTCAGGTATATTTTTTTCTTACCAACACGGTTTTGGGGAAACCTATATGGAGAAACTGAGGTTTCCCCAAAGCTATTTATGCTGTGCATAGTGCTGGCGATATTGTCGGGGACCATACATGCATTCCGGGAGATTCACATTGGGAGTCACTGGGGTATTAGGTAGGGTTTCATTGCTGGGCCGTCACGTGACCGAAAGTGACCTTTGACCTTTTGACCCGGATGTGACCTTTGACCCGGAAGTGACCTCTGAACCGGATGACACGTGACCGGAAGTGACGTCAGCACCACATGGCTCCCCAATAAATTGTTCAGAGTTATCTTCCCCTAAATATGCGTCCAGATCAGCTTTATATACTACTTAACTGTCACACGAGTAAGATACTTCGATTACTGATGTAGAAATTCTTTTGTGGACGAAGACTGACTATTGAATGTCGGATCTGACGCCTATGCTTTGTTATATTTTCAGGAGTGTCACTTTGCTGTATTTCCATGCTTGTGACTTTGCTGTATTTCCATGCTTGAGACTTTGCTGTATTTCCATGCTTGTGACTTTGCTGTATTTCCATGCTTGTGACTTTGCTGTATTTCCATGCTCGTGACTTTGCTGTATTTCAATGCGTGAGACTTTCTTATATTTTCAGGCATGTGACTTTGCTAATATATTTTCAAAATTATGAGTATCGAGAACTGCATCTCAACAGTTTAGGGTCATCCCGCTCTCTTAAATGGAGGTAAAAAAGGTTTTTGCTCAATAAATCATGCAGTTCACATACTGAACTCAGCAAAATCTTCTTGATGCGCCCCCACACATATATATCCCCATCAAATGGTAGTAAAAGAAAAATAAATTGTCATCTATCGATTTTGCATAATAATAGGCCGAATACCTGTCACACTGTTGATAGGCCTACAATTAACATTGACTGGTTCTTCAAATGTCAAATTAATTTTAGTACATGGACCAATAGATAGATTAATGCTCCTGAAGTTTTGAAGCATTGGATAAAAAGAAATCAAAAGTTATTGCGCAAAAACTATCTTTCTTACCTCTATTTTTAGAGAGCGGGATTGCCCTAACCTGCTCAATGCACGTTTCGATTTGGCAGATGGTTTTCACGATCGAATTCTCTGTACCGTGGGTGGTTATTTCTTCCGCTACAGCGGTCAAAGTTATTAGGAAGATAGGAAGCCTGGTAAATCACATACAATTACACATCAGACAGGAACTCTCCGTCGATTGTATAAGCAGCCTTCCGGATGACCTTAAACCCGGCAAGCTTAATTTGCTCAGGAAATAGTTCTTTGATGCAGTTCACTGCGATAAACCGTATTGTGGTTCTAATAGTACTGATTCTCGGAAGCTGGATATATGAGTATATCAACTCGACATTCAATGCTAGTGGTAAGGCTTCTTCATGTACAACATCTCCATTCACAATTCGAATTAGCCTTGTTGATACATCCTCGCGAGCCAGTGTATCGATCAATCTGTTAGGATCGATATATATTAAACCCTCTGCGAGGATTTATGGATTACCTGGATTTGTGCAGATGAGCGTATCGGTACACTGCTCGTGTACTACACCCAAATCATCTGTGGTTTTACCGGTGTATATGAACAATAATGAAACCCAAAATGGACTTTGTCATCGAAGCACCAGTATTTGCAATTTATTATTTATATACATTTTCTATTCCTACGAAGTAGGCTACAGATCGCAAATTGTCCGGTAATGAGTGAGTGAGTCAGTCCATCCGAATCCTTTCGTCGGCAAAATAAGGAGAACCGTTGACATTAGAACCTTGATTTTTGGCATGAACGTGCATTAGGGCATTGTTACCAGCAAGTTCTGATCTGAAATAATTCTGATTAAAATTAGATTTATAATTAACACTTCAGTATATTGTTATATATATGTAAGCTGTAGCCTGTAACGTGTAGGCTATCCTGTTTCACATCCAAACTATGTATGTCATCATTGCCAAGAAAACTGTGGTCCGTTTTGCTCCAGCGTTTTATCGCATTTAATGAGTAGGCCTATCAGTTACACTCCGGCTAAAAATACCCTACTGCATATACCCTCAAAAATTCAGCGCTGTTTGCACAACGAAGCTGAGGTGGTTTAACGTTAACATAAAGAAAATCAACGATCAACTGCCATAGAATATAATGTGAAACAAGGAAACCGGAATAGTACATTCATCAGATTGCCGATACCCAAAATGTGTTGTCTCATATATCTAAATAACAACGTGATGTAGAGACGCTATTTATTCGTCTTTGTACCGGTTATGCTCAGGAAAATCACATAGAATCATTATTATCTTGTGCATAAAAGGTGTTGGTCTCGAGTTGAATTACCGTAAACTACATAAATGCTACCTTTCTATACTATAGTACTATATATAAAAAATTGGTGTATTGTTGGGAAAATAATGTGATTTAAAAAGTTGTTTTGATCCTGGACAAGGGCACTAAAAACCACTAAAGAGATGTAGATGTATTTTCACACGTAAAGCTTGAAATCTAGTGAACTTATATTATTCAATCTGTTTCCTTAAAAAAAAATGTAAAACTAAATCGGTGATCGTTATTTATTTTGGAACGAAGGCGCATTAGGAGACTGTTACCAACAAGTTCTGAGCTGACCTATTTTTGATGGAAATTTCTGGTGATTTATGATGAAAATCAGTGCCCATCTTAATATAGGCAAGATTTCAACTGGGGGTGGGGATTTCCAAGAGTTCAGTTCGTGTTCGAGTCCTAATGCCTACTGTACTTCGTAGGTCCTGTGACGTTAGTCACACTGCTCATGTTATTTTAATGCAAATTTTACAAATGACCTATTAAACTGTGTGTCTTTGTTTAGTGTAGTTGAGCATCTAGAGTAAATATATACCATGATACCACAGTACCCAAGGATATCGAAAAACAGTTCAACATATTATACGGTACATTTCATTCTATCCACTGACCTACATGGCTAGCAGCATGGTATAAGTCAATTTGTGGTTGTCCAATATTTCGACCATTATTTGGTCATTTTCATGAGTACGATTTTGAACACTGTCAGAATTATATGATTTAGACGCGACGGACCATACATATATAAAGTGTGGTCAGATGAAACCGGGTATTTGCCAATAAAACGTATGGTGAGTCATGTGAGAACCATAATCAAAGTGATGAGATTTTTGATAGCGAAACATGACCAGACATTCATGTACGTTTGTCGGACAAAATTTGCTCTCTTGAGCACAATGAGTCCCTTGGAATCTTTGGTATATAAAATGTTTTCGTGTTGGCTCATTCAGATGGATATCCCCATGCAATCTCATAAAGGTGAACGAAGAAATTATACGGAAATATATATCTTACACTGGAGCTACGGGAAACTCGTATCGTGTTCTCTTACTCTGTCAATCATCTGGCTACGTACATTGACAAACGATGAAAGATATTTCCATGTTCCAGGTGGGTACATCAATGGAATCGCGGCAGACAACATATTTATGTCTTGGGATCTCGAGCTAAGGCCATGAAACGAACTATTATTGACAACGTTTGATCGGACCGAGGCATGGGGTTAAACGCAATATGATTTGCCTGGATGGTCTGGCGTTATACGGCGAGAATGCAAGGATATTCATTGCTCGATTATATATATTGCAATACTCAGATTGGAACACCCCGGGTTTCTTTGAGCAAGAGTTCCAGTCAAGTTAAAATAAGGCCCCGTCAGCTCAGCGACATTTAGATATAATTTTAATCAGACTGGAAAGAGTTCAGATCCCTTGTAGTTATTTTTTCATGGTTTCATTGGTGTATCCGGAATTAAATTCGTGATTTAATCTTCTTCGTCTTGGTATTTCACTGCCGAATCTGCATTCAACTGTTTATCATTGACTGATTCAGTGGCCCGATCAATTAGACTTCAGATCCCATATTGGCCCGATCAACAAGAGTTCAGATCCCATATTAGCTCGATCAACAATTTCAGATCCCATATTGGCCCGATCAATAAGAGTTCAGATCCCATATTAGCTCGATCAACAATTTCAGATCCCATATTGGCCCGATCAACAAGAGTTCAGATCCCATATTAGCTCGATCAACAATTTCAGACCCCATATTGGCCCGATCAACGAGAATTCAGAACCCATATTGGCCCGATCAACAAAAGTTCAGAACCCATATTGGCCCGATCAACAAGAGTTCAGCCCCCATATTGACCCGATCAACAAGAGTTCAGAACCCATATTGGCCCGATCAACAATTTCAGATCTCATATTGCCCCGATCAACAAGAGTTCAGATCCCATATAGGCCCGGTAATTTATTTTTGCACATCGATTTCTCGTCGTAGGTTTCGTTGGATTATCTTTTGGTTTTCATGCTTCGACATAGCTTCTAGTTTATGTTTCCATGGTTTCATCGTTGTATCCGGAATGAATTTCGTGATTTACTCTTCTTCGTCTTGGTCTTTCACTGCCGAATCTGCATTCATTGTCTGATTAATTGGCCCGAGAGAATTCAGACTCCATATTGGCCCGATCAACAATTTCAGACCCCATATGGCCCGATCAACAATTTAAGACCCCATATGGCCCGATCAACAATTTCAGAGCCCATATGGCCCGATCAACAATTTCAGAGCCCATATGGCCCAATCAACAAGAGTTTAGATCCAATATTTGTTCGATCATTTATTTTGATACACCGTATGATTTGGTTTCGAACGAATTGTTTTCACTTACTCGTGTCTGCTCAGGTTGAAAACTATTTAACCATCACAATTTTATACATTCGAAACGCCCTTCTCTGGTTAGAACCTTTTCAGAATAACATCTTGTCACTTGGGTTTGTTGAACTGAGTATATCCACGAATATACCCAAGAAGCATCATTGATGGAACGATGCAGTTGTTCTGCATTCCTAGCCGCGAATTATCATTCCAGGATAACATATGATCAGTTGGGTTTGTTGAACTGAGTATATATTTGGGAAATGTTTGCGGTTCCATGTCCGCACCATATACCCACGAAGTATCACAACGACGTAGTTGACCATTATTCGAGAAGTTAATCCGTTGTTCATCAAACTGCATTCCTAGTCATGAAGGATTATCCTTCTAGTATAACATATTATCAGTTGAGTTTGATGAACTGGGTATATATTTGGGGCGGTTTCATGTCCACATCATATACCCACGAAGTATCACAACGGAACGACACATGCAGTTGACCATTATTCGAGAAGTTAATCCGTTGATCGCCAAACTGCATTCCTAGTCATGAAGGAGTATCCTTCTGGTTTAACATATTATCAGTTGAGTTTGTTGAACTGGGTATATATTTGGGGCGGTTTCATGTCCATATCATATACCCACGAAGTATCACAACGGAACGACACATGCAGTTGACCATTATTCGAGAAATTAATCCGTTGATCGCCAAACTGCATTCCTAGTCATGAAGGAGTATCCGTCTGGTTTAACATATTATCAGTTGAGTTTGATGAACTGGGTATATATTTGGGGCGGTTTCATGTCCATATCATATACCCACGAAGTATCACAACTGAACGACACAGTTGACCATTATTCGAGAGGTTATTCCATTGCTGATCATATGCAAACTGCATTCCTGGTCATGGATCCTGACCGACTCTATACAGATGTCGGTGTCTTGTTGAGCTCTTAAGATTCCTCGTCGTGGTTTTCGTTGGATTATCTTTTGGTTTTCATGCTTCGACGTAGCCTGTAGTTCTGTTTCCATGGTTTCATTGGTGTATCCAGAATGAATAAGTGATTTAATCTTCTTCGTGGTCTTCCATTGCCGAATCTGCATTCAACTGTTTATCATTGTATTAAAACGTTGGAAGTACACGGTAAATTCCAGTCCAGACGTTTTTTTTTTGTTAGTTTTTTTTTCGTGACCAAATCGGCTTTAGTCTCATTTATAAATCACCATATTTATTCACTATCCCATGCCATCTTGGGTTGATGTTCTTGAGGCGCTTTTGTCCGAGATGAGATGGGTTCGTTCCTGAAGGCCACTCCTAATGGCGTGTGCATATGACTTGTATCATATCCGCCCGGAGTTCCATCTGGAAGCAGGACCGCCGTCTGTACGGTGATCAGTTCTGCAAGCAACTTACTGGTGTTATATTCACTTGGGGTTGCGACGCCATTAGATCTATGGGCTACAGAGCTGGTACCACACCCCATCGTACTATCAGACATTTGTATGCTTTAGGCTCACAACACGTCCGCCCTGTAGTTGTTCCTAAACCTCCATAGAGATATGAAGTAAATTACAGTCCACTATCACCATAATTACGTCCATCTGGCAGTATCCCTCTATTAAACTGAACCGTATTCACCAGGTGCTAATTCCATCCGAAATTGACGAGCGCAGATGGAACAGGCGCGCGCCTAGCTCATTAACGTTTTTCTGACATCACAGCGGATAGTCAATTATACATCGGGTTTATATCTTCAGCCATCTTAATTATCCGTGTGTTTGTCGTATCATTGTGATTAACAGACTGTCTCCTCGATCAGTAGGATACAGAAGGTCGATATACATGTACCTGTACACGCAATTAATCGATATTCCTCAGAGGGATATAATTTCACCTACAGATCTCAGAAAATAGCCACGAATCGTATATTTAGTGAAGAGCTGCAAGGCAGAATAATAATCCGTTTGATGTACTACAAAGAATATTAATATACAAAGTCAAGTAAAGCCCAGAAGTAGACTCACCATGATACCGCGCAGCTATAGCGTACATCCTCGTCTGATTAATGAAGACGGTCGGAGATGATGAGAAGCCCGAAAGTAAGCTAAGTGCATACTGAGAAAATTAATTAAGACAAATTTAGTATTTCTAACCTTATAGATTTTAGATTTAAGAACGTAAATTGGCTCAATTTAGTAATGTAATAATTTGTAAAACGGAAATACAATTTTGCTCCTCGCAAAGTGAGAGCGGATATGGAGATGTTATTCGTCCTGATGTCCGTCTTAATTGTTAACGCAATATCTCAATAAAAACGGCAGCTAGAGACTCGATCTTTGACACAATGCTTCCTTATGAATGGTAAATCGGGGGAATACCATCTAGACGTAACGCAATGAAATATTCTTGCGAAATGTTCGCCGATATTTCAGATATTTACGATATAACGACTTAATAAGTCGTTATAACGACATAATAGGGGCTAATAGGGGCTAAAAAACATTTTCCATGTCCCTTTTACGGCTCCGTACAGTCACGATAACGAGCTAAAACACCTGGCAGCCGTATTCTCTGAATCTCCCTAGTATAATCCGTGGCGTGTCCGACTCCTCCTCCTACTCCTCCTCCTCACTGCACAGCGGGTCGCATAGGTGTGGCGTGGGATAGGGTGGGGCGAGAGACCTGGGGTTTTCGCTACCTGTGATTCCATGGGCCAGGCTTATACCCTACAGTAGAATGGGTCGATTGCGCATGCGCGATGAGTAGTGCGCGATGAGTAGTATAGAAAGGGCACGCGATCTCCCTATCCCTATAAACTAACCCATGGGGGTGAATGAACCCATGGGGGGGATGAGCCATGGGGGTGAATGAGCATTCGTATTAATAATACTAATTAAGTAAATTGATAATTTATCATGAGAAATTGTATAACATGAACAGTAAACTGTCCGAGGAGCTTATATGGTTAAGAGGTCAGGTTTCCTGATTTGAAGTTAAAATAATTCTATCTGTTCTGCTGTAGATAATATACCACACATAGCAAGGTACAGTTTCAGATAGCTATATACCTGTTCGCTTCGCAACTTATTGAAAACATTTTTAAGACAAACTCCTCAGAGTGCAGTGAACAGTAACCCGCAGATTCCCATCAGAATGGCCATGTGGTATTTTCTTTAATCAACAAAATCGTGGAATTGAAGCCAAGGGATATTCATTATTCAATCAAATAGTCCGGTAAGTGTCACATTTATATGAGTACAGCTCACGTATTCAATTTTTTAACTGCAGGTTGACGTACTTATAAAAGCACGTGGTGGGCACTGAACAGTTTCAAAGTGTGTAACATTGAAAATGCCAAGTTTTCTTGTTTCTGTCGTTATTCTAAATCACTCGTGTTTCACACATGAAACAGTATTCACTCACTTATTTTGGATGAGACAAAAGTCGATGATTTTCTACTGTTTTGCTCATTTTTATGCCACAGGCCGCGAGAAGACCCACCCACAACAAGGGGAGAAAACTTTGTGGGTCAGAAAATGAAAAGTGAATACAGAATAACTCAATTGCACCCATACGCAAAATATAGACATTTGTAACGATTCCCTTTTATTTTTCACAACTGCTAAATCTTCTTTCAGCTCACCAGCTGAAAACTGTCAATTCAGCCAGCTTAAATATGTAAATATTCAGTGTCCTCCCGAACTAACATTAAAATATAAAAACTCATTAGAATGCCATCAAGCAAACAAAAATAATATTTCTATGTGGAACCACTTGGTTTTAAAAAGAAACAATGACTGAACAACGGCTCAAGATTGGCTCAACAAATGGAGCCAAACTTGTCCAAATTAGTTCCACAAAGAAATAAATTATGTTCAGATTACAGTTCGAACCAGTTTAAACCCATTTCGGTTTAATATATGGTATCGCATGTGTACCGACAGCGCGTTAGATTACACTAATTTGCGTACACCCTCTAATCGGCACGGCACAATCTTTTGGGCAGTAAAATGCGCCCATATTATTGAATTCTGGCAAAATAGGTAGGCTTGGAGTCAAATGTGAGGCTTAATTGATGAGGAATCTAAATGAACATAACTGAACATTGATTCTCAATGCAAGAAAAATATTGAATTAAATTAATATTTTGTTTTGGAATCTTTTAGGTTTGTGTCATGAAAATAAAAGGGTGTCTCAGCTGATTGCCGGTAAGCCTGACATGAAAGTCTTATAAGTATATGGTCTCCTAACAGAACACCTGTACCAACCAGCAACTTCATCCTTGCATGACCCGGTTATTTCTTGCTTGGAATCACGATATTCTCGTTAGTTCTTGCTTGAGCGGATAGCTCAAGGCTATGTGGGTCATCCTGTCAAGTACCGGCAGTAGATCTTCGATTTACGGAAGCTCATCTTCCCCGCTCGAGAAGATGCTTTTTAAAAGCATTCAGGTGGAAGATGCTTGACACGCACACGGTGTTAGTTCTGTGAGGGTATATACATATACGATCGCTTTATATTTTCTTTACAAATCCGGTTGTAAACGCGAGAGTAATGGTGTTCGCCCCATTAGTATATTAGAGACCTGTGGTTTGAACCAACTTGTTGCTTCCGATGATGTTCATTACTCCGATGTATTTATGAATCTTTTACCTCATTTTATATTTCAAATAATGGACGACACCATTAGGCCTAGTTATTATCTGCACATATTTCCCCTTAATTGAACCTCTCAGCTGGAAGAGTGGGGTGAATCTTCACGTTGTTCCTTCCTTTTTTCCTTGATTAATCGGGTAATTTTTCAAACGGCCAGGAATGTTATACATATCCAATCATAGCTGAACGCCATCATGCAGCGAGGTTTTTCTTTGAACTCCAAATAAATTATGACAAGCGGAGGTTTTCAAAGGGAAAGTGTCCAGGGGTCCCATACAGGGACACTTCTGTCTCCGAATCTGGGCCGTAAAATATTTATAGAATGAGTGAGTGAGTGAGTATGATTTAACGTCGCTTTCAACAATCTTTGGTCATGTCACGACGTGTAGGTCACATTATGTTTATAGACCTATGAACTATCACCAAGCCTTCTTTTCAAGAGAAACCCTGTGGGTTTTGTTATGCATTTGATGTCGAGGCGAATATATGGCGCCCTAGAATATAGATCTGACATTCAGAACCTACCCGTCGCCCATAACGCCTACTATATCGCAGACCTTATCGAAGCAAGGATAGACCTAAATCTACACAACAAAATATACAGAAGCTAGTTCTGCAAGAGACAAGCGACAAGATTCAAGAAAACGTCTATTTTCCCGGTGGTGGCTTCATGGTTAGATAAATGTTTATTGCTGCGTGCTCAACTTGAATGACATGGGCTATCTTGTTATTACGGTTGGTCGTGACACTATACAATATGATCCATGGATTCTGCTTTACGTACATGAAATGTTTTCCCCAACCATTCTCTTTCATATTATGGTCCCAAACCCTGATGACGTATTATATCTCTCTCAATCACGTGATGAATTGTGTTTTCATTCATCTGCATGAAAAGTAATCCAGAAATCTAACATCGCTTGTGTAACACGAAACCAATTAAATTGTCATTGTCAACGCAAAGTGCATGTGCCGCAAGGCGTGAAGTCCTATATGTAACCCGATACATCAAATTAAAGATTGCTCTTCCGACTGTGCCAGCCCAGGGACCTCGCGCTGGCAATTAAACTGATGTCATGTTACATAAGGAAGACAGGCTAATTAAATTGTTCGAAGATCCCCACCAGCCATTTAATTGTCATGGATGTTGGGGGCCTGCATTGCATCACGGGATAGAAGTGGGATTGTATTGTAATGGATGTAGGGGACCTACGTCATCAGGCGTCAGGACAATTAGTGATAATCAAGATAAAGAATCTCGTACGGGGTTCTGGTTGCTTGTTGCAAACCCGGTTGACAGATGAGAACGTCCCCATTTCGCCAAACGACAGAAGTTACTTTAGCTTATTAACGTTGTTAGATAGAAGGAAATATTTAGGCAATACATCTGCTTCAATATCGACGGGAGAGTTTATAGTAAAGCACTAATATCTTGTCCAGACACAAGTAATTATCTTCAGTATGTTTGAATTGCCATCTCTTGAGAAATAGTGACAAATTCTGATGTAGAACTAGAGCCTATAGGCTTTTACATGTATCGATATCTAGTATATTGTTAAAACTATAGAAAATGAAGATAACATTCCTGTGAATACAAGTCATCACTATGGTGAGAACTCCATCATGCTCGGGTTTGAATAAACCTATTATACAATTTACCTGTGAGAGACGAGTAAAGGAAATTGCTGATAGTGTAAACAATTTTTAGGCAGAGGCATAAAAAAAATAACTCAAAAGCTTATCTCTGAAGTGGATAATGATGACAAAGCTGACAAAGCTCAGAAATGATTATAAATATCTATTATCAACATATTCATAATGCACCAATGAGGCCTAGCTTTTGTGTGAAGTTTCGTTAAAATTTGTTTCTTTAGAAAAATTCCAGATCTTCCAGCCAAATAATATCACCAACGTATCATATTTGAAGGAAAAATGGAGAATTTGCTGAGAGCCATCAAATCGGTAATGGCTGCACCAGGAAAAATGCATGAGGTTTTTTATTCAAATATAGGAGAAATATGAAGAAATAGTTTTTAGTTATAAGAATTCTTGGGAACGTGGGACAGACAGGGACAAGAACCAATGGTAACCAGTGTGAAAAATACGAGATTTAATATAAATACACAGGAAGTACCAAGTCTCAAGAATAATGCACTGCAGAGCTATTTCCCCACCCCCAAGATTTGAAATGGCTCGTATAGGAATTATAGAAAGATTTTGATAAACATAGGAAAATGTAAGGACACACCACAAATGCAGGAAATATAGGACCACCAGGATCAGCCCTGCTAGCATTATAGAGGATTTCATATTAGTTTACCAATATATCTTTCAGTGACAAGAAATTACATGACTAGACTGAATCAAAACATCACATGTACCTTTGCAGCTTCTATCTGAACTTCTAATAACATTTTTATTTCTTTTGTTGTGTTTCATTGATTCTCAATGGGTGAGTGGATGTTTTGAAAACCCAAAACCCATGTTTTGAAAACAGAGCAACATTGCGTGTTTGTAAACATCACATCCGCCACAAACGGTAACCTATTTTGAAATTCCCTTTAAGGATAGCTGTCCCCTTAGAGGCTCAAACTTGGTCATTTTTTTTATTTCTTCATTCAAATATTCACTATTTCCTCTAACATTTGGTGAAAAAATGAAATCAAATTATAAATAGAAGTGCTTCAATATTATAAAAAATTAGTTTCTGAGGCACTGGAACAATTAAACAGATTGCCTTAGCTTGAGCTTGGCTACTATTATTTTTGTCTGTTAAATTTCCCTTTCCAAAACTCATTTCCGCAGTATTATGGTAAGCGAATTATCTATTAGTCCTACTTATTTACATTAATCTACCCCCTTCTGATCAAAACCATGCAAACATCCGTATTTTTGTTTCTAATTATAACAGTGATACTTCACTTAGACACCCGCTGTGAAGTGATCTACACAGGTGTGCAGAACAATTCTCAGCTGAACAAGTTTTAGCAAGTTTTTAAAGTTTAAATTGGACTTTAAAGCCTTGATGAAAAAAGCTTAGTATGTAAATAGTTATCCAGAATGAACAGGAATTCGAGTAGGTCTCATTAGACAGATTAAAAATGTATTTGACAATAGAATTCAAGCAAAAAATTTGAATTAATTCATCAGATGTATAGCTGGACACATTTTGCCTGATTTCTAGCCTTTCATTTTTGTACAAAATCCGAGATTTAAACGTTTATTTCTCGAAAAGTATCCATGCTACGCTTTTGAAATTTGGCATGCTTGTTACTTATAAGGTGATCTAGTAAACTCTATCACACTTTTTGTAAGTTCAGATTAGTTTTTTAATTATTCAACTTTTAAGACAAACGACTGTAAAATAGTACGTTTTTTCAATTTATTTTAGTAAAATAGCTGTAAAAACAAAACCAGGCAAAAATTTTAAAAAATGAGATAAAGTTTACTAGTTCGAATTGTCTCCTATCAAGGTATACCATCAAAGTTGAAACAAGACCAACAGTTTTCAGGAAATTTCAATTGAAAAAATGGACGCTATTGTTTGCATTGTAATTTTTCAAAATTGGAATATTTTCTACACAGTAGCAACGTCGGTTATACAAATCATATAGTTGGAATCCAACGCTTTCATAAAATATATAGTTTATTATGGTTATCTTGTATATTTATTGATACAGACGACAAATTGCCACAGGGGTGCAAAACTGCCTCTAAGGAGACAGCTATCCTTAGTCGTATTTAAACAACCTTATGTTGTTATGTTAATTATGTGTTACAGTTCTGTGAACGAATTTATTAGTACCTGACCATATTGTTGATGACCAAACTTCCTTTGCCCCTAAAACACTCACAAGTATACGCCTGAATTTTGTTGTCCTTGTACCATCAAAAGTGTGCTTTGGACGAAGACAGTAATTGGCGAGTACAGGCCTGAAATCTATTGTCGTCCGTGATTGTTGAAAAAAATGATGACCACTGTTTTCTATCGGAATAAAAATTTTAAATGACTAGCGAGTACAGACCAGAAATTCACTGTTTTCTATCGGAATAAAAATTTTAAGTGACTAGCGAGTACAGACCAGAAATTCACTGTTTTCTATCGGAATAAAAATGTTAAGTGACTAGCGAGTACAGACCAGAAATTCACTGTTTTCTATCGGAATAAAAATGTTAACTGACTAGCGAGTACAGATCAGAAATTCATGGTTAAATTGTTGACAAATTTTGTCTGATTTTTTTTGTCAACTGTCGACAATGAGAAAATTTAGCCTGACACTAAAACACTGGCTTGCGGGAACAGGCAAGTAATTCATTGAGCAGTCAAAGATTCCCTTAAGAATACGAAAGACACTGGCTTGAGATAACACTATTGTCGACACCGACAGTTTTCCTTCACACTAAAACACTATGCATCGTACACTGAGCTCCTTTCCGTCATCAATCATGCACTGCAAATCATGGATCTTAATATATTTGGGAACACAGGGCATGGAGGGTCTACCTTGTTGAAAATATCTTCTTCTTTTTTCAACAATGACAAAAGTTCCCTTGACACTAAAACACTAACATGAGAAAACAGACGAGAACTTGTATTGTCCATGTACCAGCAAAGATGGCTTGAGAGTATAGACAAGAACATTATTGTCGACATAATAACATTAATCATACATTGGCTCCCTGCCCTTGACTCATATTATCAGAAGGAAGGGTGTTAGCTAGTCTATGAGTCAAGGGCTGTAAATCAGGGGCCGTAAGGTTTTGGAAATATTAACATTATCTGGCCTGAGGGGGGGGGGGGGGGACGGAAAGTGCCCCCGCTAATGAACTTTTCTCTGCTGCTCCGAAACGACCAAACCGAGGAGACTGAACCTTGGTGACTTTAAAGCTTATCTTATTGGAGTCATTTTGAGCCTATTTTCATGTACCCCCGGGCAGAGGATCATGGGTAAATTCAAAATGGCGTCCATGTGGTATCCGCGAAAGTCGTGTTTTTCAATCTTTTCGCTTCATTTCTTAACAGTTTCCTTGCCTAAAAGGCCTTGAAAGTATTTTATTTATGCATAACTAATAATTCTATATTTTATTTATTTTTTTCGAGAGAAAAATCGGAAAAATGAAAATTTCGAAAAATCGACCCCAAAAAGGCCGAAAAATGGCATTCACGTCACTGTGACGTCATCATGGCGGCCATCTTGGATTTTGTTTACATTTCCCGGTAGAACTTGAACCCAAGATACTGTGTGGTAAGTGTCAGCGCTCTAGCCTTAGTGGTAGAGGAAATATATAGGGGGTGGGCACTTTCCGCCCCCCGCCCCTCCCCCCAGGCTGCGATACACCCCAAATCGCCCAGGCCAGATAAGGTTAAATTAGAGAGATGTGTAAGAGATGGAAAAAGTTGACGTCTGGCAACTAAAAAGCAACCACAGAAAATCTTTTCTCAGCACCTCTAGAATATGGAGGATTCTTGGGCGTATCCTAAGACAGATGTAAGTTGAACATAATAGATATGCAAGTAGTACATATATACAAGACACAAAACACGGACACTATAAAAAATAAATTGCAGAATTTTTTCTTGTGGCATGAGAACGGTCTTCGGCATGACTGAGCAAGATGCAAACCCACTCTAGCTTTACAGTCCTACATAATGTATCTGGGTGATCTTACCGGGTCATCTGGTCATCTTAACAGGTCAACAAAGATACATAAAAATTATGTTGACTTTACAATTATGGTGGAGCTGTATTGGTCAAATATACGCTCATAGAATTCTTGCTGCTTTCAATCTGTAAGGTTCCGGTATATCAGTAAAGTAATTTATTGAGTGGTCTTGGGTTCTTTTTCTGGATAATTATGTGATTCATTATGTGGAACCCAACGGCGAAATCAAAATTGCTTCAACAGATATGTAGGCCTACAAGTGATAATGGTTCTGGTGTCCATTTCATCATGGTATTCCTTCTGCTGGTTGAGATATTGATCTACTTATATTGATTCCCGATAATACTGCACTGAACTGAGGATAATTACAAGGCAAACAACATGAACAATGGGAGACCTACATCTGATATATAACACATAGGATTGCGATAACATTCTATTTGTTTCCACGGATCACTGGATGACTCCATAGTTTTGGGCGAAATGGTTACCATAGCGACTGCTCACCCAAATATTTAATGAGACTATTAATTATGTGAACCTGTGTTCATTACTGAATATTCAGATATTAACAACTGATATCGTGCAGAAATTCCAATTCTATAACACTTGTGTCAATAACATCGAGCTAACCAATGCAATAATTACAAGATTCACCGCGGTTATGTGAAATGTACATGTGTCAAGTGCAGGTGTTCATTAGCAGATTCCATTTCACAAGTCGCATGAGGAAAGAGACGTCCGCTTTCATACAAGTAACAATCGAATAAAACAAACAAATAAATTACAAGATGATATTTCCTTCTCAAGTTTAAGTTGTTTTCATGGAGAAATTGACTAACAAAGCGACAAAAATAGGCATATATCCTCGTATAATACATTACATTATTATATATCCACGTAATTTCCCAACAGCAGACTCAGCTGACAAAATCACTCCCCATTTGAGAGACCACAAACTCGTCCACTGACATTGGCACGATGCCAACCGAGACGGGAGCATCGTCCCAACATCAGTGGACGATTTTTTTTTTAAAAATTGTTTTAACTGAAAATACGTAATAGTTATCGCCTGAGAGGGAGGCGTTCAAGCCGAATGAACAGTCGAGCTCGCGAAGCGACTGAGGTGATCAACGCACGGACTGAGTGTTCATTCGGATTGGACACCAGCCTTGAAGGCGGTAACTGACTTACACAATGGCTCCTGGTCTCACACGAAGAATTCTTTTTCTGTATTCAACCGCCTTGCAACAGGATTTGGATGTGAAAAGGTGTTCAAGCTTTGAGAGTACAGTAATGTTAGGAAAGAATAGATCTGAAAGCTGATGGCATTTTATCCCACTTCTATCCAATGACAATCAAATGGATGGTGGGGATCGTAATACAATTCAATTGCCTTGTCACCTAGCTCATGTAAAACGACATCAACTGAATTGCCAACGCGATATCCCTGGACCTGGCACAGCAAGCTTTAATTTGGCGTAGCGGGTTACATATAGGACTTGACGCCTAGCGCCACATTCCTGTACGTTGACAATTAATGTTGGGTTACATAAGCGATGTAGCTAAATTTCAGGATAACTGATAACCTGTCATGCAGCTGAATGAATGCACTAATCGCCACGTGATTGAAAGAGAGATAAAACGCCATTAGCGTTTAGATCTATCGGTATAACACCACGGTGAACACATTTAAACCCATAGATGCATTTTCTCTTTGTCAATATTTTGAAATAATTAGACATATTAGATATTGGAATATGAACTATTAATATTTAAATAAACATATGATTATTAACATTTGTAAACGTTTTTCATGTTTATGTGCCAGTACACATAGGCCTACATGTAATCTAACTGTTCGCGAAAAGTGTCGTTAAAAGTTAAGATAATGATTTCCAACATATCAATTTCTGGATAAAACAAATACATCATACATATCGTAGTGTCCACATTAATGAGACAATTCTTCAACAAAACTGCCTATTTTAAATATAGTGTTACACACATTAAATATCACTGAATTGGTAATTTGAAGATATTATTCCACAGTTGCCTGGCCTGTAGGATATTGGATGGTCGATGTCTACGTATAATTATTTCCAATAAATTATGAAAATTAATAAATAAAAAAATAAAAATTAAATCGATTTTTTTAAAAATATTTTTTCTAAGTGTATTTCTCTTTCATCTTTGGCTCAATTAAAGTCATTCCCTATAATGTCAAGCCGAGTTACTACAGTTTTTAATTATCTACCATACCCTGCCCTCTAAGACATAGAAAAAAACTCTTTTATTCTATGTCATAGAGGGCAGGGTATGGTAGATAATTAAAAACTGTAGTAACTCGGCTTGACATTATAGATAGAGAATGAAATTAATTGAGCCAAAGATGAAAGAGAAATACACTTAGAAAAAATATTTTTAAAAAAAATCGATTTAAATTTTTTTTTTATATTTATTAATTTTCATAATTTATTGGAAATAATTATACGTAGACATCGACCATCCAATATCCTACAGGCCAGGCAACTGTGTATTATTCCTATGAAAGCGAGCAAAAAAATTTTGCAGATAAAATCGGGATATGGGAGACAACTCATGTTTCAACTCGAGCTGGTAGGGTCATCTGCAAATCACTCATCCCATCATTAGAGTGGCCTGTGTATCTGCCATGTATATAAACGTTTTGCAAGCATATTATACATGTATCGTAGAGGAACACGAGTCATAGAACTTGCCCATGTTACACAAGTTCCCTCACAGCTTAATAATGTTATAACATTAGTAGCATATAAAGTGCATCTGGTTCCTCATTTAGGGGGATGTACATTGTAACTCTGTTTAACCATCTTTTTTTTGCGGAGGTTTTGTTGCGGTCACGTGGAGACCTGGTTATCTCCCCTGATTCGCATGACATCAGGGCCACAGGTCAATACAACCCAATTTGCTCTGAGTGAGTGAGTGAGTAGGATTTAACGTCGTTTTCAACATTGTTTCAGTTATATCACGACGGTGCCTACATGTGCCAGAACACGAGAGTGTCCACAGTTCCTATTATTATGGACACTGATCAGCCCAGTCAGTACAGCACCCGGTCACCCATCCAAGTATTGACCGAGCTCAACGCTGCTTAACTTCGGTGATCTGACGAGAACCGGTGTGCCCAGCGTGATGCGCCGTACTCAATTTGCTCTGAAAGGTCAATACGACCCAATTTGCTCTGAACGGTCAATACGACCCAATTTGCTCTCAAAGGTCAATACGACCTAATTTGCTCTCAAAGGTCAATGGGACCCCTGGGAAGTAAGACAGCAATAAACGTAACCTATAGGTGTTATAGGATGTTATTATGACGAGTCTATGATCAGTGCGACCACAGAGTCGAGCGTTTATTGTCCAGTATGTCTCCGCAAAAAATAAACAAACAAAAATGGCGGCGCTTGCTGTGGGGATTCCCCTTTCGACATCACGACATCGATCGTGTTGCCATCTGGAGGCAAAGAAGACAACTCTGACTAGGCGAACCCTCTGTAGGCCAAATTCCGGGTCATCTTCCCTGATTCCAACATTTGCATCTATACGGGGAATGCCTGTATGGGGTATAGAGGTGGTCATTTTTTTCTGGTTGATTTTACTATGGGGAGTGGCATCTTGTTTTCTTCGTCTCGCGATGGTGAACACGATGGGAGGCCGGTCTCGGAGCTAAGCGGTGAAAATTTGTGAAAAGTTCAAGTAGGCCTGGATAAGCCCATACGGGCACAGTGGACAATGTTTGTCCCACTGGGAAACCCACTCCTGGACATTTGCGATGTGGGTTGTGGGTTCTTCATTTTCTCGTCTCGAGCTGTAGAACATGATGGGAGGGGTCTTGGGCTTAAGCGGTAATATTTTTAAAAAAGATCAGGTAGGCCTGTATAGGCCCATACTGGCTCAGTGGACAATGTTTGTCCCACTGGGAAACTCACTCCTGGACATTTGCGATGTGGGTTGTAATCTTGTTTTTCTCGTCTCGAGCTAAAGAACACGATGGGAGGGGTCTCGAAGTAAGCGGTAAAATGTTTTGAAAAGTTCAGGTAGGCGTGGATAGGCCCATACTGGCTCAGTGGACAAGCGGTGAAATTTTTTTAAAAAGTCACTGTGCGCATGCGCATTGGGGAAGTAGCGTTGGGGTGGGTGTTTTGGGGTCTAGGAGATCCATAGTGGTCCGATTGGGTCGTAAGATGTCTTATTTTGAAGCTCATGTGGAGGAGCATCCGACTGATGCGACACCAGAAGACGATGCTTAGGTTACAGCGAAGAGAGATTAAAATTTCTCAAAGGACGGCTTCTGATTGGACAAGAGCACACTAGAATTGTAAACATACCCAACGCGGCTCCCCCAGCGTGGGTGTGATGTACTGGAGAGGATAATAAACTATATAAACACTTATGATCGTGTTGATCTTCCGCTTTTTATATGTTCAAACCCAATCCTAAATTTACATACACCCACTATATTAAGTCACCCTGCCTTTCTCGGCAGGCCACTGTGCACCACCGGGTGTTGACGGGCGTCAACGCCCGGTGGTGGTGGTGTCACCGCCCGGTGGTGGTGTCTTCTGATGACGTCACCAATGAAGTCACAGATGATGTGGACATCCCTCAAGTCTGGTCTATACCCCGAGGGCTTTACTTTGACAACTCACACGACGCATTCGGACCAGGGATGATCCATCTCTACCCCAAACACCTTCCTTCACACCCCCAAAATTCCCACGTTGTCTACTACTCCTACTGATGACGTCACCAATGACGTCACAGATGACATGGACATCCCTCAAGTCGTGGTCTATACCACGAGAGCTTCAAGATGACATCTCACACGGTCCCTCGAATGGTCCCTCTCTACCCCAAACACCTTCCTTCACACCTCAAAATGCCCAGTTTGGCTACTACTTCTACTGATGACACCAGTGAAGTCACAGATGCCATGGACGTCTCAGAGCTTCAGACTGATAACCCACACGGTCCATTTGGACCACGGATGGTCCCTGAATCGCTCTTAACACATCCCCACGCACCCCAGAAATGACCACTTTACTTACTACACCTAAACTGCGTATGCGCAGATTGATGCGACTTCCAATAAAAAACACACCAGTCTGACTACCGCAATGCATATATTCAAGGAGCAATTGCTTAGCAGCTATTACTTCTGTTTAAAGTGTATATTCAACCATTATGATTGGTCAACTCCAGCTGATATGGCACTATGTGCTAAAGCTACTGATTCGCCATCTTGAGTGATTTCTATTGTAGCACCTTGTTCTCACTCTGAGTAGCACAGCTCTTGTGCAATGCATTACCCCATGATATTTCAATTCACTAACCTAACCCAGCTCGGCGATGCTTGCCTCCAACATCCATGTCCACTCAATCATAGCTGTCATTTTCTCTGATGTGGTACACTTGAATTGTGAAACTGGACCATGCAAACTTCCGTTACACCGTACTACCTTATTTATTTGTGGTCATTTGTTAAATACAGCCCCTGTGACATTGTGAACAAATCTCACTGTTATTCAGACTGACCAATTTTAATATTGGCTAATGCTTAGATAGACTGAATCAATAATCTGAAAAAAATACAATTACCAAAACCGTCTTCGTGGGAGGGGGCATTTTATTTCTATCAGTAATTGAGATATCCCTTACCAAAATTTCTGATTATTACCATAGTATTACCAGATCATTACCAGAGTAAAATCTCATATGGAAATAATAAGGTAAGTACTCTGGTAAGCCTATGGTAAGTAATCTGGTAATAGTCTAGTAATGATAGGGTAATACTCTGGAATTGGAACATATGGTATTGATAGGGTAATACATCTGGTAATGCTATGGTTTGAACCACACCAGGTATTCTTCAAACCATAGCATTATCAGATGTATTACCCTGTCAATACCATATGTTCCAATTCCAGAGTATTACCCTATCATTATCAGACTATTACCAGATTACTTACCATAGGCTTACCATATTAATCTCATATTGTAGTTGACATGTATATTTACAGCTCGTTCACATATTATTGACATGCAAACGAGGCTGCATCGACTCATGCAGCAAATTCATTGCGATGAACACGCAGCAAGCTTCATGCAAACCAATCACAGTAAGCACAGGCCAAGATGCT
>JAVTVY010002162.1:0-32370 GCA_036873755.1 Hanleya hanleyi
TTGAGTTTTTATGTAAAAATATACTAAGTGATCATTGATATAGTAGCTTTATCCAATTCTTTCTTGTTGCCACTATTTTCAGTACGGTAATTTTGTGTATTTGGGGTAACTTTTACATGGTTCGCACAGTCCTGGAAAGTCCTGGAAAAATATAAATGTTCTTACCAGTACTGGATGGTCCTGGAAAAGTAGTCTGTGTCCTTGAAAGTCCTGAAAAATCAGTAAAATAACTATGCTGCGAATCATCCGTCGGCAAATTGCTCACTCCAACGATCGGTCGTCGCTGTCGGGGGATTCCGCAGTTCACTGACACGCCAATTCATTCATAAATATTCGTAGTAAAGATAGTAAAACTTCTCGGCAAATCAAATATCGAATTGAGACATCCGTCACTGATCTCCCATGGTGTCGGACATTCACGGAAACCTCCGATCATTAATCTGATGGACGGCGTATTCGACTGAAATGTTTTGAATTCGACTGAAGAAACGGAAACTCAGTCGGTTATTTGATCATAGCTCGCTTAATACTTGTGCGATTTTGGCAATCTAAACATTCCTGAATAGCTGAAGAGTTTTTTCCAAAAATATATAGTTTGATAACCAGAGTATTTTTATTTTTGAGATAGTGGGCAACTGAAATAATCGTGTCGATTTCGCTGAAATTTTTTCGGGGACCGACTGACATGTGTTTTTTCTTGTCCGGAAAATTATTGCATGAACTGACTGAAATACTTTACGTTTCCGGAATTCTCTACTTTTTCACGAATAAAATGATATAAAATTTATGCATCTACCTTCTACCATTTTCCATAAAAGGGTTCGCTGAAATAATGCGATCGAAGATCAAGAAATTTTCAGCGGATTCGGCGGTAAAACGGGTGACTGCCGCGGGTATCTTCAGTCGAATTCAAAACATTTTAGTCGATTATCTGATCCCTTAATCCGAGTATCACATCTTTCTTTGGCTCTTCCACAGCCCATTCAGGTATAATAGCGTTTTAAAATTTAATTTGTACGATTATTGCCTCATCCGTTGCCCTTTAGAATCTCTATCTCTGAATGAGGTCTCTTGGGGTAATGGATTGTTAGTTTTAGTGACAAATGTTTCATGCTGAAAACGGCGGCATTTTCCACGTGTGTTTAATACTTCCTGGTGACAATGGGAGATAATCAAGGGTAGATAATCTGTATACATTGCATTGAAGGAGTGATAATTCAAATACATTTGACTGAAAATAATCTCTGGAGATCACATACTAAGTGTGTAATGTACGAGTTTCTCATTCACTAGTTCACACCAATCTTTAATTCTTTTTTATCTAGGACTGAATGAAATTATGTTTCAAAATAATTTTATTTTACAACTGAATCTCAACCAGACACTGGCCCCACACAGGCCTCTCAAACTTGAATGGTGCAGCACTGTCCCAGGACCTTTCATCTGTTGTCATCCTAAGTCATTCTTCAATACAGATCAGTGGACTTTATCATAAGTTTATGTACAATGTATGCTAAAAAATAACTCTTGAACAGGAATCATTACATGTAAATACAATACAATAATGATAGAAAAGGATGATTTATTTTTGTTTTTTTATTAAGTACCATTTCTGCAATCATGCATGCAACTTTGTCCTGGAAAACAGCAATTTTGTCCTGGAAATGTCCTGGAATTTTGATCTTTCCCAGCTGTGCAAACCCTGTGTATGTTTTTTGAATTATGCAGTTGGTTTAGAAAGACATGTCAGGAGGCAAACAGCAAACTCACAAGTAGTGAGGTATATGTATATAATGTCAGGGCCAAATACAGTTTTCTAATTTGGGCACCCTTTCCAGCCCCCTAATTTGGGCTAAATTTAAGGTCCTTGAGTGGAATTACATGTTAGGAGACCCTGGATCGTCCACAAAGTCCTCAAACTGATTTTTGTTGGTCTGAACAGAACACAGAATGCCCAGATGTTATCTGGTCAATTCTGTTTCAATTCTGGAAGAAATCAAAAAGTCTGTAATTTGGGCTTTTTGGAGACAAGCTGTAATTTGGGCACCTTTAAAGGGTAGCAAAACAGGCCTGTATTTGCCCCTGAATATGTAATTGTGTTTCAGATGATTTTCAGATTATATTCCCAATAAATACCTCATCAATCAACAAACTGCATATGTGAAAGCAATTGCCGAAATGTCGTGGATAATCTGAGTCAAAGAATTTACAACTTTGTAATCCTTAAAATGGGTTGTTCATTTGTTGAAACAGAATGTGAAAATCTTTGTTAAGTGTGATGTTGCCTTGTAAAAACAAGGTGCCGAAATGGTGAAAATGCTGAAATGTCACATGCCGAAACGTCGCGGATTTGTCATGAAATCTTGAAAGTGCCCATGATCCTCCCCCAACATATATCCTCCAGTGGGCATGGTGGGGGAATTATGAGCCTAGACATGGAATTTATATATGACTGGTAGAAAGTTGTCTTTGTGAATTTATTTCACATAGGTGTTTATATTATCTGATTCAAAGAGGAACTTTCAGAAGTGAGTACATGGGATAGAATAGAATAGAATATTGTTAGAACTGCGCGAAGTTCGAGCAAAATTTTTACATATTCAGTGTGAAAAGTTGACTGGGATTTTGTAATTTCATCCAGATATATCACAGTTTGGTGAAAAGGATTTTTTTCTCATGAACAATGATCATTATATAATTCTAAAGCCCAACTCACACTACGAACATTTTGTTGTATTAGAACAGAACAGTTTGTTCGTGTTTTTGGTAACCTCACACTGTGAACATTTTCTCTTGACCGTCAGTCGCCGCGATCAAGCAGCCAGGTTGCCGGTCATGTGATGGGAGCCATTTTGTTGTGTCATGACGTGAGAGTGGCTTCGTCACATGACCGACAGCTGCCAGTTGATTGGATAACTTTTGGTAAATGTTTTCGGACAAATGTTCGCGATCACCACACACTGAAGACAAAAACTGTTTTGAAGACGAAAACATGTTCCAAGAAAGCCTAACTCACACAACGAATATTTTGTTGTATTAGAACAAAACACTGTTCAGAACATGTTTTGTCTGCAGTGTGGGGTGCCCAGAAACACAAACATTCTGTTCGAGGGACAAGTTTGTGCAATCAAACGTCGTGGCGACTGGCGGTCAAGAGAAACTGTTCGCAGTATGAGGCTACCACGAACAAAAACACGAACAAACTGTTCGCAGTGTGAGTTGGGCCACGAACTTTTCAACATTTCACTCAGCATTTTTTCTTGTTCATCAATACAAAGCTGTGTTACATGCGTGACACTTGAATTGTTAAAAAAGTAATCTTTGTTTGTCCTCATGCAACAGTTTGAAGTATGAAATGGTCAAACTTTCTTTTCTCTAACTTTGGCTTCACATCTATACTTCAATTTCATGAACAATCAGGCAAATAAGTAACATGATTGACATGTTTTATCATGCGTACACTTCGCCATCCATAAGATGGCTTGCGAATCGTGTGTCTCCATAATTACAGGTTTTCATACCACTTCGGAAACAGATATTGCCTGGGCTTACAAAATATATAGGTATGAATAACTTTCGTATCATCCAAGAGGTGTGGTAGCTCTGCAATTTTGAACAAGTAGGACATCACATGACTCGAAAATGGCGGGTTACGTTGGGGTTCATTGGTAGACTTTAGCTGATTGACTGACAAAGTCACGTGGTACTTTGCTTTCTGGAAATTCCCTGTTGCAGTTGCCGAAAGTAGGCTGAAAATGAATACACACGATCCCAGGGTCAGTCTTACCGCGTATAGATGACCGGGATGGTTACAGGTTGATGTTTTATATCCGTCATTCAATTCAATTCAATTTATTATACCAAGAAACAAATACATGTAAGGACATGTAGCCCACAAGGGACGGGGTACAAATTACAATGTACAAGATGAAATACATGTATATTAATAATAATATAATAATGATACAGATAGGTGCTGATACATAATAAATCAGTATCCTATTTCTTACAGACGGCAAAACTTAACTTCAGGCATCTGTGGAGAGAAATTCTGCAAACATTCTACAAATTTCACTAGATATATTTTCAGTTCTAGGGATAAAATGTATGTAACATGCATGTGACATCTGTGTTATGTGTGACATGAGATCTCTTTCTATATTTTTGCAGAGAAATTTCACAGTGAAGTGAAAAAGAACATCTTTTTGATAAAAGTTAGGGAGCATATTCTCATAGTATGTCCTAAGCTTAATGTTTCACCCAGTATTCTCTTACAACCATGGACAGAAATTTTTTGGCATTACTTGTGTGACATTTGAGTAATTGTGAGGATACAGAAATTTACCCTCATGCCTCATTTTCCAGAGTAAATTACCCAAAATTTGTCTCTATCAGCCTTTATTTAATTTCTTAAAATAAGGCTCAAGTTAGAGGATAGCCATTTGGCATATACAGGGTCCGAATTAGGAAATTTGTGATGACCTGCTATTTTTTTCCATCGAAAAAAAAATCGCAGGTCAAATCTAACATCACCTGCTATTTATGAAGTTGGACAGCTATTTTTTTTTCTACATGTGCAAATCCACCAATAAGGCCTCTGTTAATTAATCTTTAGCTTCTCATGACCTTGGGAGGAAATTATGATGATGCTGAATTCTGTAATTAATTATTTGACTGCTTTAAGACATTGGAATAAAAAAGAAGTTTTATGTATTGTGGTATTACTGTCTCCACTAAAACTTCGCTGACTGTCCAACTAAAAATGAGGTGGGCATTTTTTATATTTATTATTATTAATTTTTTTATTTGGCACACATGTTCTTTAAAACTGAGCACCAATGGAAAGTTGATGTCAACTTTGATATGTCAAAGACAACTATTTCCCCTAATTTCTGCAATTAGAACTGCAAAAGCCTTGTTGACTGAATCATGTGGACTATATATACTTCTATTTATCAAAAGTCTCCCCTTGTAAATTGCTGATTGCAATAAATTAGAATCAGCCACCAGAGTCCCGTTGGAATTATCAATTAACTGAAATGTCTGCTTAGAAAAACTTCAGCTTGTGAATAGAAGCCCAGGAAAAGAGGCCAACAATATTATTTACCATCGGTACCAACTGTAAAAAAAAACAAGAGACAGTCCGATTCCGTTTCGTAACAGGTCCGACTTTTGCATGCACCGGACCACCGCGCATGAATTGACGCGCAGCAACCGGAAGTGAAATTGGCGCGGGAAATGTTGACAGAGAAATCCAACAACAATGCCCAAAGATCGGCTTGGAATAAATTTTCAATGGATTATTTCTTGGATTGTCCGTTGCTTCAGATAAATCTAGACTCCTAAAAGGTATTTACGAAAATTGATCGCATTTTATCGTTTTTGCTGGATGAAATCCTACTTTCCGCATGCGACAGCATGCGCGTCGCTAGGATTTTTCAAAGGGGGGTCGATTATCATAGCACTTTAGGCGAGGGTCCAGGGGCCGCCTAGGCCCCGGAAGCTCCGGGGTCCTAGATCGCCGGAGATCCGTTCTAAGCGTTTTCCCGGAATTAAATCTGAACATAATATATGCAGATTTAGGGTTATATTATACAGCTCTGAGACCTTAGATGGTCTGAGATGTATTCTGAGCGATTTCCAACAATTAAACTAACACGTCATTTGTCAAATATCAGTATTATATTTTATTCTCTTGTCATCTTGAAAACACAATAATAACGCTTTGGGCCTATATACCTCGTAGGCTAACCCAGTGGCGTCGGAACGTAATTGAAAGTTGGGGACCACTATCACAGCCCAACAGGCGGGGGTCCAGGGGCCGCCTAGGCCCCGGAAGCTCCGGGGTCCTAGATAGCCGGAGATGCGTTCTGAACGTTTTTCCGGAAATAAAACTGATCATACTGCATGCACATTTATGATTCTATTTTCACGAATTTTTTTTCGCAATTATAAGCATGCATCGATATTGAAAACATCGCACCTCCTGCCTTCATCCATTTGACGTTCTAGTTATATTTAAAACATACAAAACGATGACTTATAGTTCTTGGGAGGGAAACGAATATGCCTACAGATACGATTCATTCACACAAGGATAAAACAAGGAAATCCTCACAGCCCAACAGGCGAGGGTCCACGAGCCGTTTAGGCCCCGGAAGCTCCGAAGTTCCAGATCTCCAGAGACAAGTTCTAAGAGTTTTCCCAGAAATAAATTCGAACGTAATGTATGCAGATTTATGGTTCTATTTTCACGTATGTTTCGCATTTATAAGCACTCATCGATATTGAAAAAATCATACTTCATGCCTGAATCCATTTGACTGTTTAGTTATATTTATCACATAAAAAGAACACATAAAAAACCGATGACCTTTACATGATGGAACATTAGAACCAATATGATAGCGATTCATTTACACAAAGCTAAAATGAACAATCGTCACAGCCTGACAGGCGAGGGTCCAGGGGCCGCTTAGGCCCCGGAAGCGCCAGGGTCTCCGGTTGCCGGAGATGCGTTTTACCCGTTTTCTCGGAAACAAATCTGAACACAATGTATATAGATTTATGGTTCTATTTTCACATTTGTTTCGCATAAACCCGCATCGATATTGAAGAATATGCCGGACTCCATTTGACTTCCTGGTTTGACACAAACAAAACGGGCCTTTTACACACCACTACACGTCTTGGCACTCTATCTGTAATTTTTATGTTTTTTTTTATTTTATGTTTTTGTTTTTGTTTTCTCTGTTTTTGTTTTTTGTTTTTTTGTTTTTTCTTTTGCTTTTTCTTCTGTTTTTTTTTTTTTGTGCGGCCAAGGGGGGGTCGTTCGCACCGGACGACCCCCCCCTAACGACGCCCCTGGACAGATAGATTTTTTTGCAACTTGTCACGGGAAAAATTCACTTGCCGGCGGCGGTAGGTAGCCTAGGCAGGCGTTATTTCGACCGCTGCCTTGTTCTGCAGATTTTATTTTTCTAGTGGAGTATTTGTACGATGATATCGCCCACGAAGAATTCAATTTACGTTGTGTGCAACGGAAATAAAATTATATATAGGTACAGGGGTTATTCTAGCCCAAAATTGTTCATAAACTCAATTTCAAAATTTTGAAAACTCAATTTTTTTTCGCGCATTTTTGCCTTTTTCATCAAAAAAATGATGAAACTCAATTTTTCCAACTTTTTCATCGCACCAATTACAGAACTGAGGTTGGTCATATGTTTACGACACTTCTTCAGAAACCATAGGTTGTTTAGCATGACCTCATGTAAAACATACATGCTAGATGCTATAATAATTAATTATTGAAGCTAAATTTTTTACCGTTAACAGAGAAGACTGTGATCGAATATACAGCCTGGCAACATTCCTTTTGTACAGATTTATACACTCTGAAATCTCTCATAAATATCGCCAGAAAAAAATATTTATGAAATAATTATTCTCTAAAGAGACATTTTAAGTTTGCTTTATTTTAATTGAAACATTATGTAAATAATTATGGTAGACAGTAAAACTCAAATGCACACACATTGTGTAAACAGAAATCAAGGGAAAAAACTCTTACTTGTGATCAATATTAAAGATAACTGCAGAATTTATTACCCGAATTTTCAACATCAGGAGTCCCCTCTTATTGAAATCTTCTTTTATTTCTTTTACACTGATTGAAGATATGGATTTTCTGTCCACGGCGACGAATTTTGTATGTCCGTCGTCCTCAAGCTACGAGTATTGGTCGACAGTCTGTGTTGTTGTTGTTGTTGTCGGGAGTGAAGACGTGAAGCGCTCGACCACTTCGCTCAAAAGCGTTTCATCAGATAAATGGATGGTTAAATGAATTGGTTGATGAGTAAACAACTGATCCATAAACTAAAACCACGATGGCTTTGGTACGCAACCGTCAAAAGTGCCGGAGTTAAAACTTTACTGCCACGTGCTTGACACGAGGGAATCCTCGCTAGAATAGGACTGTGCCTCGTTTTGAAATACGGCTTCCCCAAGAATGTGAACCAAGATGGCGGCTCTTCAGTCGCCTTCGCACTGACTCGCGCTGTGAAGGTTCATTCGTTTTACTTAGATTTGCTTACTTATTTCTTTTACGAACAATAACTGCTGATAATTAAAATACATGCGGCATTATTTATTTCCAAAATATTGATGCGGGCGGGTCATGCGAAACAACCTATCAACTGACAACTGGTATGTTGTGGGAAAACTCAAAAAAAATTTCGTGCGCTTTGCGCACAAACGGCAAAAATCGCAAAACTCAATTTTTTTTAACAAAACTCAATTTGAAATTTTTCTGCAAAACTCAATATATATTGTTTTTCATCGTGGTAACCACGATGAAAAAACGGCTAGAAAAACCCCTGAGGTAGGAAAATAAGGAATGGCCAGGAAAATTATGGCCTGCTACTTTCGGTCGAGATTTTTTTTCTTAGCAGGTCATTTTCCACATCGCCTGCTTTGTCAAAATTTTGGCCTGCTTTTAGCCAATAGCAGGCCGCCATTTCGAACGCTGATATATATTTCATGTATGTAACGCATGTGTTCTGTGCATGTTCCTCCTATGCAATGTCAAACTGTACTTCTTTTATAACAAAAGGATACATGCACATGAAATGAGTACGGTATCGATATATTTCATAGTTTGTCATTAAAACTATGTTCCAGTTAGCTTTGTTTTTCTGCCTAATGACGGAAGTAGATGGTTACATCATTCTTATTGAAGATTCTGGTTATCATGGTCATTCAACAAGGTGTCACCATGGTCACGGACTGCCAATTGGAACTTTTGACATCCATTTTCAATAGGCTGGTGTATTGTTCACAGCTCTCGTCTTAAGAGGGTCCTGATAATGTGGCTGAAGCAGTACGTGACCCAACCGTGATAGTCATGAATAGTGAACCTCAGCTGGACTGGAGAGAACAGTTTACATTCTGTACTAGTCCGCACATGTATTTGAGCATGTATGACAATGTGACCGAGTAACAGACAAATTGAATCTGATGTGATGATTGGAATATTAAAACATTACATGTGAACACAGACATGCCGATTTACTGTGAATATCAGGTAACCCAGGCACTACAAAATCAATTCCACTATGCTGTATATTGCTGTAAATTTGTTTGTCAAGATTTAGTATTTGACATGTTAAAAGCTGTGCACAAGGTCTCCTGGCACTGGCTTGAACCACCAAACCAGTTTGCATTGCACTTTCACAGGCATGGTGCACGTACCACCAGGCTGTCATGCATGTAACAGCACCATTTATCTAGTCCAGTCATTACTTTGATAAAGATAGTTAAGATATTGTTTGTATGATAAAGTTGAAGGGTATTTTAGCAAAATGAATGATATTTGATCACAGGATTCACAGAATTTTTTTGAATGAGTAGACTATGCCTAAATACATTTAACGCTGTGTTTGATGCTACTTACATCTCCCGTTTATCATAGATGTTTAACTTTGACCACTATTAGACCCCTTCTACAAACAGCAAATGCAATATTTAGAGTAGATGCAACAGTGGAGAAATTGCTACCTGAAAGCCCCTGAAAATTTCCTCTGAATGTCATGCACGTAGCACTGGAATCGCCCCCTAGTGCATTTGCCCAACCCCTTATAGTTAGATAATGTTCTATAATTCGGCGGTCCATGTGTATTTGGCAAATCATACAGTTGATGTGACCAAGTGATTTCCTGATCAGACTAGGCAATTACCTCTGTAACACACAGCATATAAAATGCTTAATCAGCCGTCAGTGGGGGTGCAATAATCCTTCTGATTTTCACAACTGTGTAAGTAATCAAGACTTCAGAAAAATATATTCAAACCTAAAACTACACTTTGTAGAATGGAATTCCAAATTGACTTTTTCCATGAAAATAAAATGGTCTAATTATGGAATATTGAGTCTGGGTAATAAAAAAAAATGGCAGTTTTCTAAGCAGGGCTCAGTATCCTTAAACTGAAATGGGGAAGCCTCCAGGGAAACTGAGTTTACCAGGCCTGATCGTCATGTAAAAAAAAACCCACAATAGGTGACTACATGTAGGGAACCTTTTTAAACCGGGAAAAGCTACCCGACAAGCTGTATTGTACACGGTGTTCCAGGTTTGAAGATCTTTACATGACGAACTTCCCGTTTATCAGTTCTCCATAACCGCACCCAATTGGAAGAAAGGGGGAACATTATTCTGGGGTATGTACATGTAGTACATGCTACATCATGTATGTAGTGGTTTTACTTTTCTAAACAAAGATAAAGATTGTGGAGCTTGTCAATTAACAAGATCTGATTTCGATGTCACTCTGTTGATCGAGGCAGATATGGCAGTTGGCAGAGTTTGATCAGAGAACTGTAGTATTCCATTGTTGCGGTAATCCTCTTATGTTTCAAGCCGAAAGCAGAACTTAGGCTTTTGTTAACTGATATTATGGAGGAATCTCGAACTCTTGACCATTCATTGTGTGGAAATCTTGGAACCAAGTCATTGCTGGACATGTGCAGTATGAACTAAACCTACATGTAACAATGATGTTTTCTTGCAGCATAGACTGGAACATGTTATTTGATTATAATATCTTCTTTTCACCATTCACAGGGTGCAGGTCTCTTGACAGCGGTGGGATTAAAGGAACTCCTGAACCAATATTGGAAAACATTCCTGGCCCAAAGCCAAAGTTATATTTACATGCACAGTCAACCTTCTGGAGAACAAGGCAGTTAGCATGGGTGAGATACTATGAACAGTCAGAGTGAGGGTAGATTTCCAAGTCGTCCTATGCAAGGAAAGATTACTACTCAAAATCCTGAACTCCTTGCTTTGCTGCGAGAGAACTCCAAAACTTCTGTGGAGGACAGCAGATCTAGTCATAGTAAACACTCTGGAGAAGGTGTGAATACTAATCACAATAATAGCCCTAGGAAAGGTGATGATATCCACATGACATCCAATCCTAGTGCTAACACTAATATTAATCCCATCCATATATCAGATCATGGCGATAATCCTGGAAGTAGAGATCCCATTGATGCTAAAGAAAGCTCTGGTTATCCTGTAAGCTCAAAAGGACTTCGCTCACCACAACAGAATTTTAGGACGACCCCCGATCAGTATGCTGCTCCAGAGAATGATATATTTCACACGAGCGAAGACCCACCAATGGAGGAAAGAGCTAAATCCCCAGAAAACCACCTCATAGACAGCCTCGAATATCCTGATTACACTGTAAAGTCTGCGAAAGGGAGCCAGGCAGTGTCAACCAGTAAAACACCTGATAACCCTTTAGCTGACCGGTCGGATATTCCCCCGCGAGCGGATGAGCAAAGGACAGGACTTCAGACACCAGAACTACACCTGGATGATAGTCTTGAGGAACAAAATGAGCCGCCTCGACCAGTAGATTTGCGCTTTTCTCCGAACCCTGTTTTAGACAGAAGTCGTCTCTCACCTGAGCCTGGTGTTGTTGTCAGATCCTCTGAGGACTTGGCACAACCTTCTACTGGGGGTGTACCTGAACCCAGTGACGACGTAAGCGTGCCTCGCACACCCACCACAGTTTCCTCTCCCCAGAAACCTTACTTATCAAGGAGATTGAAGGGAAGAGACAGCACTGACAGGAGCTTACTTCCCCTGGAGCAATCGTCTAGCACTGAGGACGTTGAGCCGGATTATCAATTTGCACATGAAGACACGGCCCCTATCCGTGATCTACTGAATGATGATTTCAGAACTAGAGATAACCACGCTGAGGAAAATGGTTCTCAGCAATCTGAGACAAAAACTAGGGCCAACTCTTCATTAACCTGGACTGTCCCAAAAGAGGAGGATGCACCACTGATCTCTCGGTCTCCCCAAAAATCAGTGGCCGCCGAAGATATTACTGTATCCCCACCGAATTCCAAGATGACCTCTTCTTCACTGCCCCAAAAGCGTATGTATGCAGATTCACCCACATTTACACAGCAAGAGGAAGATGAGTACAAGTTTGTCAGTAGTCGATTGGATGATTATGACGAGTTCAAAGATAATGCGACTTACAGGGAGCTTGACAAAATAGCTCTCAAAGATGACCGTGATGTGAATTTCAATGCAGGACGGAATCTGTATGATGAAACTGCTGAATCGAGAAACAATCCTAGATATGAGGACAGAAACTGGGAAGGAGCACTAGGTAATGGTCACACAGATACCAAAAAACAATATGTTTTGAAACAGTCTTCAAAAAGTCCTTTACAAAATGGTCGTTTTGCTGCCAGGGTTGACAAGAATGGGCAGAGGGAAACCACTCCTGTACGTTTGCTTGATGGTTTGAGTTTGCAGACAAACACTGAGGAAGATTCTGATCTGGAAAGAGAAAGGACATATCAGGAAAGTCTCCAACAACGTCTCACGCAACAGGTCCAGAATGACACAGATTTGTTGATTCCAAGGTTGAATCTTCCCGAGGAGAGTGTGGAAATTACGAGAGATTCTCTGGATGAAATAGACGATGACACCTACAGAGATACAGAGAGAAGCACCTATGATCCGTATGCTGTTCATGATGATGGCCAATGGGTGAACCCACCTCAAAACCCCTACCAAAGTAACAATATAACTCACCAGTCAAATGCTTACGATCAGTACGCAAACAATTACAATGCAAACAGCCATGTGGATCTACCTCCTGTCAATGGGCAGAGAGGTTATGCAGACCATTCAAGGCCACTGGGTCAAGGACATCTGCCTGCAGATTATTACGATGATCAGACATTCAATGACTATGGTCCTGACATGCCTGGTGCTCCCATACAGCAGCACCAAATGTATCAGGCACCTGCAGCTCAAACTAATGGTCGGTACTATGGTGAAGCTCAGTCTGATATGGCTCCTCAGCAGCCTATCATGTATGCTCAGCAAGATCAGTACTACCCAATGTACCAACAGAACCCACCTGAACCCCTAGAACGATACCCTACAGAAATTGAAGCAGAATACTTTATTGAGCTACCTGCAAACCAAGGCCCATATGATTCAGATGGGGGACAACCGAGCCCTGATACGAAGAAAGTTGATTATATAGAACGGAACAAACAAAACGCTTCCAGAAACAGACCTGGTAAATCTTACAGTGAAATGAAAACTAAACAGAAAGAAGTTGAACAGTTTTACAAGGAAAATTTGGAATTCAAGCCACGTTTGAATAAGGGTAAGACTAAGAAAGAGCCTATGAAACCAGATAATGGGAGCTTCCCTGGTAGCTCAGATGAAGGTTTTGAAGAGACCTCAGCAAATCCAGAGGACACATGGAAGAACAGATCAGCATCCTTGGCTCACCAGAAGCGAGGTAACCGACCTGGGAGGAAAATCCCCAAATTAAAGAAATATCCAAGTGACAGTGGGATGTACCCGGTCAGACCTCGCCCAGCAGATGAGACAGAGAACAAGCCATTTACTTCTGATGATCAAGTTTTGCAACGCTCAGCTCTGTCAACTGGGAACTTGTCATCACCCGGACGGGCACTGACCCTGAAGCCAATCACTCAGGAGGTGTGGACTGAAGATGGCCAGAGAATTAGTGTAGATATCAACCTGAAACTGATGAGTCCACCACCCGCTGCCCCAGGGCCCGCTCTCCAGAGGCAAAAACCTGTTGGATCCATTGAACAGGCCATGCAATCCCCACATGGTCGAATATACTATTCTCCTCCAGCTCCAGGTAGACCACAGCCAGGTTCACCTCAAAGGCAGATGCAGATTGCAAATGTTCCTCAGTATTCTGAAAACCAAGGTCCTTGGGCTGTGCGCCAACCTGTCGGTAGAGGTCAAAGTGTGCACCAAAGACCACAGCAACAACAGCAGCAGCAACAACAGGTCCGGGGATATCAACGTGGAGACCCAGAAAAGTTTCGAAAACATCAGCAGAATGTTGAACAGCAGCAGCAGATGCAACAACAGTTACTGCAACAGCAACTGGCGAAAAAGCAACAGCTTCAACAACAATTACAACATCTACAGCTACAGGCACATCAGATTGAACAAGGAGGCCAAGGGACATATCAGCAGGTAAGTTGTTTACACCAGACTATTGTACATGTAGTTCTCCATAATTAAAATTTTCAACACTTTCAAGCGTCAGTTTTGAAAAAGCTAAAGTTCCACATTGATTAGTTTAGCCTTCGAGAGAATAAACCTTTTGAAGAGGCTCTGGTCAAGGTGTCTATTAAGGTATAAATGGGAGAAAAGAGACGTCAGCTTCATTTTAGTTCCTGTTTATCACTTGGTTTGGATCATTTGGCGTAGATGTCTTCAATTTCTAGCAGGTGAAACTCAAAAGAAGCTGAAGAAAAAAGAAGTTTTTCCTATCTGCCTGTGGTAATTCCTCTAATAATTTGATCCCACTATCAAGATTCAATCACCATCAATTTTGAGGACAAAAGCTGTTCTAATAAATCTGATCAATCTCTAAAATCTAAGAAATAAGGGATTATCTGCATGATTTTGGACCATTTTGTCAACTTCTTGTTCCAGTGAATTTGATCACCCCCAGATTTTATGGTTGGAAATTTCACTAAACTGGTGATTGAATTATTAGTGAGATTACCGTACCTGGATTGTTAGTAAAGACCTCATTCATGTTTTTAGGGCTTCTCACTTTGCTTTGATATTGATTTCAATATAGATGCATTGGCACAATAATAACTTGTACTGGGGAAGCCATGTTGACTTTGAACTTAAACACTAAAAACGCTAATTTTACACTATAACAAGAAGCTGTGAAACTATATGTTTGTATTCAGTGGACCATTAAACTGCATGTCCATAAGATAATTCTGCAAAGTTAATGCAATTGACTGCTCTCCTTTTCTGGGGGAACTGCAAATACCATGCATGCCTTGACCATTATGTACATATTGTGTAAAGCCAGTAAAAGTCAACATAACAGTATAAAGTATTTGTGTTACAAACTGCCTTTCAGTTTGTGTTTTGCATCCAACCAATACATTTGCCCTCATTTCCAGCCTTACGTTGATGACTACATGTACAACAACAACACAGACCATTCCTATCCCTCTCCACGAGATCAAATAGCGTCTGACCAGGAGTATTATGGAGAATCCCCACGAACAGCGGCAAACATGAACCCGTACTCACGGATACCCCCCATAACTTCTGGCACACAGCAGAAAGGTATCGCTCGACCAAAGGAGCAGCCAGAAGGTTACATGAACCAGTTCTTGGAGAAGAAGAACCGAGGCCAACAGAAGAAGGACTATAGGGTGTACACCATAGATGACTACCGCAAGATGCAGAAGGAGGTTCGCCTTGGAGGTCTGGGTCCTGATACAGACAGTGAAACCTACAAAGATAAGGTATGGCATAGTCTACTTTTTGAAAAGCTTTTTGCAATTTTGGAATCTCAAATGTAGTTTTATCAGTAGTATTTGACATAGCTGGTGGTGAAAGGTAATGTTATACCAGGATTGTTTGTATATTTTCAATGTAATAATTTCAGGGGCCCTCGGTGGCCGAGTGGTCTAAGGCGCTTCGCTGGTGACTGCTAGCCTCACACCGCTAAACCGGCACGGGTTCGAGCCCAGCTGGTCCATGTGTGAAAGTTTGTCAGTTACTTGCCGAAGGGCGGTGGTTCTCTACGGGTACTCCGGCTTCCTCCACCAACCAGACTGACTGTCACCATATGAGTGAAACAAACTTGAGTGTGACATTAAGCCAAATTCCCTCCCTCCCTCCCTAAATATTTTCAAAAACAAGATGCAGTTTTTCATCTGGAAATATAGAGATCCCTCAGAATGGCAGCTTCCCACTGTAGCTCAAGTTAACCTCTGGACAATGCTGTCTGCGACACTGGTGCACAACACGTGAGCCACCGTGAGCTGTGGGTTGTTCTCTTGGTTTCTCCCCTATGTTTATAACATGGAGCAAGTTTTTCAACTGATGATAACTAGTATATTTTCGACCTGAGGTTGCCAGGGTTATCATGTATGTAAGCTTGTTGGTCCTTTCTTGGAATGGCGGGAATATTGTATCCATATTATCATATTTACACCAGTTGTCTTTAGTTCAAAACCCTACTCCGTGTTATAAACAAAGGGGAATGATGAAGAGAACAACCCGAAGCTCACGGTGGCCCACATGCTGTGCACCATTGTCGGGGCAAGACCGCATTGTCCAGGGATTAACTTGAACTATAGTGGGAATCAGCCATTAAGGCCTCAGCTCCTCAAACAGCTTGTCATAAGAGGCGACTAACTGGCTCACCTGTGAGGTTTCCCCGTGTGAAAAGAAATAGGCCCAATGTCGTGAAATATTGTTGAAAGCGATGTTAAATCATACTCACTTAAAATAAGAACACATGTGATTCTAGTGTTATTTCCAAATTTCTTGACCTCATTAATGGCTGCCAACTACATGAGCGATAACCATATTGCTGAAAGCTTCATACATGTAGAACCTCCAGCTCTAGCTACTCCGATGTTTTCTCCAGGACTAGAGAAAATTTATTTCTTTCATCCTTGAACAGGTTGAATGGTTCAGTTTTATGCTTTAATAGAAACAATACCACATCAATCTCGTCATTTTGTCATTTGTCATGTTTGTAAAGTGTTTTTCAGTTTTGACCATTTGCACTTCACCTCATCATTTAAATTAAAGAGATATTTAAAGGTGAAATGCAAAGGCTTTTAGATTCTCCTTTTTACATTTTATATAGGTTGAATAATGATAGAAATACCAGTCTATCTACTTCACTTGGTGAAATTTGAATTATTTTGTCTGTTAGAATCTTTTCAAAAGTTGGTACTCCTAGCACAGCTGAGTTCAGATTTGCAAAAGCTCATCGCTTATCTTTCCTTGACTGTGACGTCACGTCAGACCAGCCGCCCGGAGACTGAATGTTACAAGTACTGACGTGCGGCCAGATGGTCTGATGTGACGTCACAAAACAGCGTCAAACAAGGGCAGATAAGCGATGCGGATTTCATTTATCAAATTGACTGGGCTGGAGATATTAACTTTGAAGCACTTTTCAAAAGCTACCAGGAGACAAAATACTTCAAATAAAACCAAACGAAATACAAAGGCTGATATTTCCATCATTAACTAGCCCACGAAGAATATAAAAAGTAAAATTTGTAAACCTTTGCATTTCACCTTTAACAAATAATATTCTGAAAACATGTTTATGTGAATTAACTTTCATTATATTGCACTCCTCAGTTTATTGCAGGTTGGGAAATTGTGAATTAGCATTTGTCATACTGTGAATAGTAATTAATTAGTCTGTTCTGTAATATCTGTAATCTGTTCTGTAATATCTGTAATCTATCTCTTTGTTTTCAGGCTGCAAAGAAAATACGACAGGAAAACTATGCTCGAGATGTTATGATGAGAAATCAGCAGCAAGTCGTGACCAAGGCCAAACCACCCCACTATCCTAAGCAAAAGGAAAATGATGATATCCTTCCCAAATTCAAAGTGGTTAGTAATCTATGTACCATGATGCATTATAATATTTCATTAGGACATTTGTCGTCATTCACCATTTGCCCCAGGTGATGGAGCACATGTATGTCCCATGCTCACTTTATCCTGGCCGCACCTCCCCTTAGCCCTACCCTGAAATGAGGTGCAATTAAGCCACGTTTAAGGCGCAGAAATAGGGCGCATCATTTTAGGGCACAGAGAAATAGGGCGCATCATTTTAGGGCACAGTTGGGGCAGCCGCATGTGCTTTATGTGTGCCCCCAGACTTGCCATTAGACTCAATATGGCTAACGTGCAAATAGAGTGCATTCCAAATATTTTAATTGCAGCCTATTGCACCACAGTCTTTAGGGCACTGATAAATGTAATTGAGGTGCAGGTAGGTGCAGATGCTTTTCACAGGTATGACTGTCTCATCCAATCTGTAATTTTACTTTGCAGGTAATACATGTACAATCTTCATTCAGTGTTTGCAATAATAGAATAATATATGGACTACAGTCAGCTGATGTAGAATTGGTACATTAGAATGCCATCTGATGATTTTCTTCACTCTTCTTTGAGTTTTTGGCTTCAAATTTCTTTACATGTACATACTGACAGAAAATAGATACACAATACTCACCAAAATCCTGTTGAATGAACATGAAACCTTAGTTTGAAATGTTTTCAGGAAAACCGATATGTCTGCCAGTCTTTTGTTAACATCAGTCAATAAGATATAATCCATACAATTTCGACTCATCAGTTCACATGCTACTGTACAGTCAATAAGGTGCAGTTGAGGTGTGGTCTACATTTTAGGTAAACTGGCCAGAGGGCACGATTACGGCACAGTCTGAACTCTGGGGAAAATGGTTATGTCTACAAGATACAGTGCAAATTATATCATGAAAATAAGGCACATAGGGCGCAGTCAGCGAGTATTATTATTGCTGGAGTGCAGTTAAGGCCCATGCCCCCGTTAGCATGCAGTTTTGAAGGGCACACCCAGGGATAATGACATGGAGGAATAGGGTGCAATTAGAGTGCAGCATGTGTACCAGGCGCAGATAAGGTGCGCACCCTTAATATGGGGCAGGCCTTCAAGCATCATCTCAACCTATTATATCATATATTCTGATAGTTTGCACTGACACTCGCAATCACTGGAGCCAGTATCACAGGAGACAGGTCACCATCATCACAATGTGATTGGATGGGCCCAACATTTTCTAGAATCAATAAAAGTCCACCTTTTTTCAATGAGTTTGCTTGGAACTCCTTTGACCATCACATTTGTGAGGTATGAATAGTAGCTAATAACTAACAAGCGTCCGGTCCGTCATTCATAATTCTACCGTCGTCCATTAAAGAATATCCGCGTCGATAATCCAAAGACCTATTCCATATAACAGTATTAGCACCAAATTCAAAAAGACAAGCACAGTATACATAAACATAGGCTAGTTTCCTGCACGAGAGAAGCGGTCAACAGTTTTCAATGATGCCGGCAAGACATCGTGATCTTCCAAAAATATCAAATCCGTATTGCTGATCAGTATTCTTAATCCATAATAATCGTTGTAAAGTTGTCATCTAGAGAATGATGTATCTCCATCACACGTTGATTGTGACTTCATATGAGCACCATGAGGATTTTGAAGTACATAGGTTCTTACGGCCCCTAGCCTCGGAGCGTTCAAACTCACTATATGACAGGTTGCACACACTTTTTATTGTTCGTAACAGCAATGATAACACCAGAAGTATATCCTAACATCGTCTTAATGATTGATCTGTTTTCATTTCTGCACAGGCTAAGGAATATGCCAAACATGTCCCGAAGCCCAAAGTGCGTCCCAGAGAAAATCAGTACAACTCCTATGAAGCAGCAGCGCAGATGTCGCCAGTCCGCAGCAACTCAAGAACAAACCCCACGAGCTTGTCACCCGCACCGTCCCAGACCAAAAACATTGACATCATTGACCTGGAAAAGCTCCACGTTAGACACGAGAGAGACAAGCAGAACGTGGCCATGATACGTCAGAATATGGAGATTATATAACCAATCGAGCACATGCTATCTTTGTAGATGGTGTATGTGGATTGGGAGCTTGGAAGACAACAGAATATGGTCATAGATCTGAATACGGAAATAATGCACACATGTGTTTCCCCCTGATAGTCCCACATTAATTATGGAAACGTGGTTCCCAAGATATATGTACATCTAGCATACATATCTTCCAAAATATGAATGGTATTGGGGGGGGGGGGGAAGTGGGTGTTTATAACCACATGGGGTAACGTATATTGAAATTTCCACTTTGGTACTACTAAGTTACTGGTTTAATTGAATAATCGATGCAAAACTACATAGAAGATTGATAATGTGCAGATGTGAAATTAACATTTGACCTGATGTTAACTAGTGTCGGGCAACCATCCAGTTCCTGTCACAAACTGAACAGTTCATCTTCGCTAACCACAGCAGATACATCGTAACCTTCATACATGGCCTTTACTGCGCCAGCTGGCAGAGCTTTAAAGTTATTCCCAAAACCGTCTAACATGTATTACGCATTCTGAGTGGTTCCAGCTGGGGTAGTTATATCCAATTCAACAAAGTGACAGGTCATTCAATTCACACTGACCATGTCAACCAAGCCTGTGTACAGACATTACAATGTAACTGTCTTGTAGCAAAAATGAGAAATCCAAACCATCTAGTACAGTAACTGATCAGTACAATGTAGTAACATGATGGTTGACCAGTACTGTATGTATTGTTTGGACAGCAATTGCTTGGTCAGGAGTGGCCTTCCTTTCAGGCAGCGCCATGCAACAAGAAATTGGATGTGTAACCGGTATCACATCATGTGGATATTTGACATGGAGCTGAGCTTCCTAGCTATCCATGATTTCTGGGTGAAATTCAGGAGTCAAATTCCGCTCTTCCGTCCAGGAGTTTCATCCCATATTATTAGTACAATCGTGTTGCACACTGATGCAATGACTATGTCTAACTGTTCAGAAAAATAGATGGTGTGTAATTATTTAATGAATAGATATGATCTTAATAAGTTACTATACATTTTTAGGATGAGTAAGGATCACAGCTGTAACATAGTAGATACATGTATATGTATAGAGTACATCAGCTTTGCAACAAGGAAGAAATGGAGCTGATTTAGCTTGGACATGTACTACTGTGTTACTTTTTTTATCAGAAAGTGTGATGTTCTGTAATGTTGGTTGACCTTTCATATATATGTAAGATATGTATTGGTGAAAAGCTGTCCCAATTGTTGTTCCCTGACAGGCAATTGTCCTCCTTTGTCTCAAGACTTTCTTGCCTTAGTACATAGCTTATCCCAGGGTACATGGCTTCCATTTCTACAATAAGGGCACTTCTAACACATGTATTAGACCACAATAGTCTTACCATGTATCTTACTTTGTACACATGCAGCACTGGTGCACATACAATTATATCGGTCATCATCAGTGGTACTTCACTACCAGAGCACAGAAGTCGAAATTGATGGAAGCTTAATTTATACACGAACAGTAATATTTTAAATCATGTTCAACATCTTGGAAGGAGCAGACTATTGATCAACACGAATCTCTCATTTATTCCCCAATTAATGATATTAGGATAGTGTCATTCTATCTCAATGTTGAGGTGGCTAATGGCTTCATACAGATTTCAGTTCATCAGTTGTTCTGGAACTGAAGGATCTATGACATGTATCTTGATAAAACGTAAATCTTTTAGCTGTGCATACAGAGGGTGTATCAAATATGGTTGAAGAAATTGGCTACATGTAGGTACCATATATACATTAATGCGGTGCACCGTAAAACAGAACAAATAGGCACTGAATTCTGAATATATAAAGGGGAAAAGTTGAAGTTTATCATAGACAACCTGTCCTTATTTATTTATTTATTTGAATTTGACAATGAATTTCAGGGTTACCTCACAGGTGATCAACACCTATATAAAAAGCAGCTTCCATAACAACAATAGATAACAAAGATAAGAAAGTATATGCGATGACAATGAAGTAAAGTTACAACAGTATTTGACGGAGCTGATCAGACCGTGGAGCGTATACATATTCACCAATTGTAAAAATGTATAAAGTACCCTTTAAATTGAAATCAGTAAAGATTTCATTATTACATATAGCCACACATCCATTATATTCACCATGTTTCCATCAATGTACATTATACAATGGTTTTGTAAGGACATGTATACTGATTGTACTAGTGTGAGTGAGTACCATTGTTTTACAAATATACCTGTTACCATCAAATATGGGAAAATATTGAGAAATATATATATCTATATATATATAATCATGGGTGGATTTGCTGTCATCTGTATACCCTAACAGTGTATTGTGATATTTGTTACTGGGTGTTTATGAGAATATTTCATCTCTGATCATATTTTAAGTAGTGCTTTTTCAACTATTACAGGTCAACAATCATGATTGTGGTATGCACAGAATTTTAATGTATTTAATTATGCCCTGAATATAGAACTTATGCTAGCTGTTGTTATTATAACATGTAAAGAAACTGTGTATCAAACATTTGACCTTTAGAGCTAGTCGGCCTACATGGGACCCTCCACTCCACAATGTATTTGCAAATTTGAATATTACAGTACATGAGATCCCTTGCATTTAGCAAGAAGACGGACACTCTTCTTCAATTCTATGTACATGTGGATCCATTTTGGCAATTGGAACTACATGAATTAAAAGTGTGAGGAATTGGCAACAAGGGTGATGACCCTTGCCCTTCATACATTGTCACTGGCACTTGCTGGTTTGTTTGGCGCCGCGGAGGTACCTCTGAATTTTCGCTACAAAAATTATTTTAACTACATAAACATATCAAGTAAACAGTATATGACGATTTGATGACTAATCTAATCAATTGTAGTTGCAGTTGAGAAATAATGTCATTTGATTCCGAATTCTCCAGAATACCTCTCTCACTGGTACTGCTGACACGTTCATCCTGTTGATCTGTCAATGCTGTGAACGTGCAAATGGAAGGACTCATGAGCATAAAAAAATATATCAAAGATATGTAGTAGATATCTGATGTCAAGTTTCATCCCGAACGATCCCTTTTCTTGAAATTTACATGAGAATAACCTCTAAAAAATAAAAGAAATGATCCTAAAAAATGAACAAAGACTGTATTACACTACTGGTGATATTAACATATACTCCAGAAATCGTACCCAGGCAGACATCTCAGAATCTGAAGTCATTCCAATTTCAACCTAAAAAAACAACAACTTTTGTTACAACTGTTTCATCATTCCAGTATCACACAGTATAGTTTGACCTATTTATGTACCACACATGAACACATCTTACTTTCTTGGTCACTTAAACACATTGTTGGAGTTACTAATACTAATATGTTGGTTGTTGTACTGCTGTACTTTGGTTTAACATGCTCAGAAAATTACAAGAGGCATGTTTCCATGAAAAATGAATGCATCAATGTTTCTCATATCTGTGATACATTCCCATAGACCTAGTGTTTGCTCATATTCACATGAATACTATTTATATTGTACATAGTTGTGTATATATATATATATATGTAGCTTTGTTCCAAAGTTTTTGTTATTATTGTATTAATGTAACAACTACACATAGTAAAGATAACTGTGTGGACACAACTGGCTTGCTAACACAGTGCCAAATCTATATATTTGTATACAATAAACTGTGTGAACACGAGACAAGAGTTGTTTTTATACGGCTTATAGAATTTTCTATCTTTAAGACGACAAGGGCTTGTGTGCGATCTTTGATATTATAGCGCAAGGTCGTCTGTTGACTCGGGTGATGGTGTCTATATAACCCAGATAGATTCCAGTTCGGCCCCCGAGATTTCTCGAAGACTTGATAGCCTCTTTACATGAAACAGGATACAACAACGACAGAGTCCATGTCTGTTGAATATTAAGCCGATTTATTGTATATTCAGTCCACCTAACTTAGGAATGATCGGCGGCATTCGGCAGGCAGACCAACACAGCTTCATCAACATCAGACTATTTGTAAATGTCTTTCAAACTGGAGATGGTACATCTATCATCGAGACATGATGGTGAATTAGTCTGATACCGACCATCCCTATATATACAATTCTGGTATATTACAGGGGCAAGCTAACCCGTCAAACTCTCGGCACAGTTGCGACTTCCCGCTCGGCTGTCTGTCTCATTTTCTAAACATGCACATCGGATTCAGGATTACAAAGTACAATTCAGTGCAATTGCATAACTATTTTCTATACCATATAAATTGAAGTTATAGAACTGTTTATGTTTTACCAAAAAAAAACAGACCTGAAAGGTCATGAAATGTTATCTCGGAAATAGCTTTGTCAAAACAAGTGGCACTGGAAATTAAACACAGTTAAAATACTTCTAGTCCGCATGCACAGATTGCTGGAACAAGTATGGTGGCTAAGAAGTCTACCTTTACATGAAAGTATGGTGGCTAAGAAATCAATATTTCACAGGCTGTCTGTAGGCCGGTCTCTCTTGTGATCACGATTTCGGTCCATCTGTTAACTTTACTTGTCCCTGCGATATCTCCAGTTCAATATTGTGGACTAGTACCAAACTTGGGGTATAGCTCTTTCCATGGCAGAAAAAGAATCCTATTTTAATATTTTGTGGTCAATTTCATTTGGACCAGAAATTCTGCAAAAAGGGGGAATTTGCCAGTTCCAGGTTCTGGATTGGTAGGCCTACTGAAGTTTATGTATACATTGCAAAGAATACCCACATTTTATTTTAAGGTCAAAGAGTTATTGTCAAATTCACTTGGACCTTAAAACTTCAAAAATGGAAAATTTCCTGTTCCAAGTTATGAATTAGTTAAAAAACATTGTAATTGAGATCAAAGGTCAAGGTTACTTAGGCTAGATCATGTGAAAACATGTGTAGTCTTAAGTTCAATTCAGGGATGTGGATTATGATCAGGCATGGTAGAAAAACCCTCAGGCTATTAATTGAAAGGTCCAAAGGTCAAAGCTAAGGTCAATTAAGCCAAATATCTGAAAAAGAAAAGAAAATTGTTTTGTTGTTGAGAGACCTGGCATGAAAAACTCTGGAAAACTCGTACTCGAGTGTACACATTTCCTTTAATTTTGGAGAAAAACTCTTTTTATTATTTTGAGATCGTAGTTCCAGGGCGTGAATTAAAGCTAGTTGAAATATTGGTTTTACTTTTATGTTTGCTGGGCTAAGACAGAACATCCAACCCTAGCAAGTATGGTCAGACGGTGTGCATATTTTTCTTCGACAGAAGTAATTGGAAGACTCTCAACCAGCCGAGCAGTGCAGTGAAGAGAGAAGGATATCTTTCCTTTTGGGCCCTGTCAATGTGCGACTGCTGCGTGCGAGAATTCTCATTTCTTGTGCTCCTCTAGACTCTTACCTAGCCCCCAACTCACACGCACCGTCCATAGAGCGATAGCGAATTGGAGCTGGGTACGAGTTTACTGCTCCTCTTCGCCTGAGGGGAATGTCGACTGGTGTGCAGTCGGGACTTCCAGTTTTTGTATGGATGTGGAATCCAGACATCCATTCGCTTTCGGAAGAGCTAGTCTATGCACACGCTTTCTTACCTGAAGCTGCCAATACAGAATTTCCATACTCTAGACAGGGTAAAAGCAACGTTTTGTACAAATTGACGAAGTTGGGGTTGAACATTCAGATCTAGCCCCAACAAAGATAAAGATCTGAGGGCACTAAAAGCTGTTGACTTCCTCACATTGGAATGCTCCGTGAATTTGAGTTTGTCATCCAAATTAGCATCGAATTTTTTTTAGAACTACGATGTAAATTTTTTTCTCTTTTCAGAACTAAAGTGACTGCGGTGGAGCGAACAATAATCCAAAGATTTTGTTTGCAGACATGAACATATTTCAGTTCCTACTCAAGTCTATCTCCCTTCTTACCTGGTCTACGACGATTTCCAAGATAGAGCCACTTTTCAGGAATGTGTTATCATTTGCATACTCTGTGTGATCTGACGAGAGAGTCCTTTCTTAGCATATGGAGCATCCTCGCGAGCCAGTGTATCAATCGATAGGTTAAACCCTCTACGAGGATTTAGGGGTTATCTGGACTTGTGCAGATGCATATGGAGAGGACACAGCGTGCATGGGGGAGAGCAGAGAGCCCAATGGGATACTCATTTTGGACAGCAGTCGCCCAGTACTACTGTAGTATCCACGTTGACCGTAACTGTCGTTCATTCCGAAATCACGAGATTTGACACAATAAACTAACTGATGGTGCAAGCGCATCTACCATATCTAGATCATTAGATTCCTCTTGAATCAGCCACAAACCGAGTTGTACCATGTTACTATGCCATATATGATCATTCTGAACTTCTAAGCTCTCTGGGCCATCAACATCTAACATCTCTTGCAAGATGACATGTGTCTTCTGCTGCAAGAGATCAATTGGCTGAATGATGTTCTTAACCTTTGGTTTGATTGTTTTGTTGACAACGGGCCAAAATGTCTGTGTATCCCCCGAGTTAATTTCACCAGTGATGCCTTTCGAGTGTTCCTCTATCGCCTTATCAACTGCTTCTTTGAACTCTTCTTTGGGTTTCTGTACTAGACTCTAATTGTGCGATTTTTTCTTCCTGGCTCTTAAGATTGTTCTCTCTGCAACATCCGCGTTGCATCAACTTTCACTATACGGACATAATTTTTTACGCTTAATATTCTGATTAGCTATATTCAACAAGGTATGACGAGCATACACCGACTTTACATCTATCTGTCCATCAGAGAGCGCCGACATCCATCACTGAATACCATGTTTGTATCAGTTTCCCAAGTTGCCCTGTCTGTATTCCGAAAATCCCACTTACTCTCCCGAAAATGTGTTTGCCATTCATGACCAATCCTGAAAGTCATGAATCTGTGCTCTGTAGCCAAAAAGACCTCTGACAACTCACACTGAAATTTCACTATATAGTCCTCCCTGAACCATGATAAGGTCTATCATGAAGCTATCCCTTGTTAGCCTGTTATTCACTATATATAAATTACACTTTTGCAAAATATCCAGAAGTAAAGGTCCGAGAAGGTTAACTTCTACTTGTTAAAACAGAAGGGGTGCTACATTGAAATCTCATTTAATGATGAGAGTGTGAGGCTCTTTACTCACTCTATCTAATTGTGCCGCAGCTAATGTCCTCTGTTGGTCTGACACTGACCCAATGAGGTGAGAATGACCTACGCTTCAAGATCCCCTCCAACTAGGTCTGTGCGTTTTACACTCTGGAATTTCTTACAGATCCAGAAAGCATTCCCCTACCTTACCTATTTTGTATCGTCCATTTAGAACCATTTGAGCTATACTAAGGTTCCAGTTTGGTTAGAGGGGGTGGTCAGCACTGTTAAAGCCACGACGATAGTTTATACTGTGTACCTGATTATCTCAGAAGGACGTACGCGGTGTCATTCTCTTAATAATATCAGTGCTGAAACCGATGGAATCCATTAAAATTTAAATGACATCCGAAGAGCAACGCATGGGGAATAATTGTACCTGGCGAGAAGTAAAGATTCATGCCAATCAAAACGATACAGACAACAGAAAAATGGCGTCGTTCCCCGTTTTCGTATGATATCTCCAAGTGCACGACTGTCATTTTCCGTGGACCATAACCTCAGAAGTAGTGTGAAAGAATTTCTAATACCACCTCATCTATATATGGAACGAAGATATGCACACCAGCTGATCACCGCCATACCGACTTGCTACGCTAGGATCAGGGTTGTGATATTGAATGAGGATGTAGGGTGTGATATTGGTTTTGATGTAAACTAAGATGAGTAGTAGGTAGCGCGCAAATTGACGCTATTTTCACCCGGATGTAACTATGACGTCACAATTGGTGGTATGTAAGCGTGATTGTGATTGGCTGGTGAGGAGTGGGAGGCGTGGTCTGATTTTTTGATTGATGTGGTGGGAGGTGGGTACAAGATGGCGGCCAGCTTTTGTGTCGTGTGGTGGTCCAGTGTCAGTCAGTGCATGGTGGGTTCAAAATGGCGGCCAGTTTTTGTGTCGTGTGTGGTGTGGGTACAAGATGGCGGCCAGTTTTTGTGTCGTGTGGTGTGGGTACAAAGTGTGGTGTGGGTACAAGATGGCGGCCAGTTTTTGTGTCCTTTTTGGTGTGGGTACAAGATGGCGGCCAGTTTTTGTGTCGTGTGGTGTGGGAGGTGGGTACAAGATGGCGGCCAGTTTTTGTGTCCTTTTTGGTGTGGGTACAAGATGGCGGCCAGTTTTTGTGTCGTGTGGTGGTCCAGTGTCAGTCAGTGCATGGTGGGTCCAAGATGGCGGCCAGTTTTTGTGTCGTGTGGTGTGGGTACAAGATGGCGGCCAGTTTTTGTGTCGTGTGGGAGGTGGGTACAAGATGGCGGCCATTTTTTGTGTCGTGTGGGAGGTGGGTCCAAGATGGCGGCCAGTTTTTGTGTCGTGTGTGAGTGTGAGTGCCTGCCTGCCTTCCTGTCTGCCTGCCTGCATTCTGCCTGTGTGGAATGCATGTACTGACTTGGTTCTGGGTTTTTCCCATCACGGTTGTGCGCAGGTGTATGACGTCACTTCCGGTCTGCGTGAATCGGGCGTGACCTGGGACTATGGGATGCATGTACTGACTTGGCTCTGGGATTTTTCCCTCACGGGGAGGTCACGTGATCAGTTCAAGGTCATATCCATTTTTTATCGATATGTCAACCCCACACCCAGTCCATTAAATGCTCCTTCACCTATGCTTCAATTTGATACCTCACTCGACCTGTGGTGTGGGTGAGTGCAAGAATGTATTCATCCGCGGTGATGCAGTCATGTCTGGCGGTGATTCGGTCTCGGGAAAAAGCTTCCTTGCCCAATGCCTACGGACTTTACCGAAGATACACGGACTTTAACGAAAAGACACGGACGTACACGAAAAGACGCGAAGGTGAACGCCATTGTGGGAAACCTCCCACAGACAGGTCAGTACATGCATTTCTATGTTGTTCACGCATAATAAAAGGATTGATCTGTAATCTGTGTTGTTGTTGTTGCTCCCTTTTTTGGACTAACCCATCAGAATAGTACGTATCACGGACTACACCCGTAGAGCTACATCTGGTCTATAAAACATGTCCCTCTGGATCCCACACCTTCATTTCTACAGAGCCATGGCGGAGATCCAGCCCCATGCGACTCGCATTTTACAGTATGCCACCGTGGTGAATTCATTCACGGGTTACCGAGCAGTGGTCCGGTCCATGTTTGCAGATGGCGACGACAACGAGGGACGACGCCAGATCCTGAACGAGTTCACAGAAGCGGTCCTCCACAGAGTGCACTCGATGGACAGGCGTGCCATCACTCACCACTACTGGACTATGACAGCCATCCTTGATGCTCGCGCTATGGACCAGGAGCGCTCACGCCGGAACCAGCGCCGGCTGGTTGGCCTCATACTAGTCTGTGCCCTATTCACCCTGGCGCTGTGGTATTGACACTATAAATACGAGGGGAAGAGACAGAGTGTGTATCATTTACCGTTGGACATTGAGAGCAAGCATGTCGCTACCACTACGAGCCATCTTGCCTCTTACACCTAGTGTGCGGTTATACGTGTATGCAGATAAAGTCAAACTGGCGAAAGACGATCTAGCTATTTACTGGACACCCGCTGAAATGCTATGGAATCCGGTGACACTAGAGCGTGATGGGTGGAATAAATTTAAACGCGTGTTGAGCGGAGAATTGGACGGAGAGCTCATCCACCTGGATAATGCCATGTACGTCTATACCCTACCATCCCTTCGCATACGTCTAGGCCGGTACAAAGAGCCATCGCGCAGTATCAGCCTAACTCCTTCTGTGTGGGAAGCCTTGAAGAAAATAATGCCTATTGTAGACCAGTTATTGTCACCGGACGATCGATCACCTGAGCAATTAGCGTGGGTTCGTGCTATAGAAGACGCGTTCGCTGAACCGCATGAAAGACTACATAAGGCAGAATTTTGTTTCTGTAAACCAGATACTACAGCCGGGGAAAAAAGGCCTATATGTAAAGAATGCACAGCGGCTAGAGGGTCAGTGTCACCCCGGGAAGAGATCGACACACTTGTGACGGGAGCGAACGAAGGGGAAAGTCCGTGATGCGGCGGTCGGGAAAAAAGGAGACGTCTACAGTGATTAACAGACGGCTTTGCAACAAATAGTTCCTGTGGTCGATAAAGTATTCTCTGCACACGACCCGCCTCTCACAGAATAGGCCCTATAAATACGAGGGGAAGAGACAGAGTGGGTATCATTCCCCGTTCGACATTGAGAGGAAGCATGTCATCACTCCAAGCCATCCTGACGCTTACACCCAATGTGAAGTTACACGTGTATGATGCTAAAGTGACCCTGGTCGAAGATTGTGGAAATATTTGCTTTGAGCACGCTGACACTCTATCGGATAGGGTGACACTAGAGCGTGATGGCTGGACTAAGTTTAAACGGGTGTTGAGCGGAGAGTTAGACGGACACCTGATCCACCTGGACAAGGCCAACTACGTATACCATACTGCGCTCTACCCACGGGTGGGACGCTACCAAGAGCCGGCTCGAAGTTTCCTCCTAACTCCCTCTCTGTGGTCAGCCTTGGAGAAAATAGGCCCTCTGGTGGACCAGTTATTTATACCCGACGATCGATCACCCCACCAATTGGCATGGGCTCATGCTATCGAACACGCACTAGATGAACCTAATGAAAAAAAAGCGGATGGAGAAAATACTATATGTATAGAATGCGCAGAGGCTGGAATGACAGTGTCACCTGATGAAGCCACCCACACACACATGACGGGCCAGAACGATGAAGAAGAAGAAAAAATCCGTGATGAAGCCGCGGGGCCAATGGCTGAACCCCATGAACAACTACATGAACCCGACGACGATGCCATTGATTACCCCGCTACACTCAGTCAGCCCAATGACATGACCACCTGATCCTTTGATCTCACGGGGTTCTCCCTATAAATACGAGAGACAGTGAAATCTGGTACCATTCACGTACTGACCATGACGGAGCATATAGTACTGGCGTATTTCAGCTTGACCCCCGAGGTTTTCCTGCACGTGTATGCGGATAAGGTCGATATCATGGAGGAGGTGGTGGGAGACACGGACCCTACACAATCGTGCCCGGCTCACATTCGTCTGTCCCGGGAGGGCTGGATCAAATTCAAACGGGTGTTGTCTGGTGAACTGGACGGCGACCTCATCCACTTGTGTCACGATGTGTACATCCGACGCGGCCCTTTCTTTGCTCAATTGGCTCGGCTAGATGGAGGTACAGTGCATTTTACCCTTCACCCTGATCTATGGTCTGCATTGGAAGATGCCGTGGTGGATGTGGATGAAGTGCTTATCAAGCGGTCATCAGACGAGTTGGACTGGTCATTGACCATGGCCACTGTGGAAGTCCACGAAGAAAATCAGAAAGAAACTCAGGCCCAAGATATACCCGTTATAAATAAACGATAGAGCCAGGGTCCATCATCATTTTGTCACCATGAAGCGCTGGGAGAAGGTGTTGGATAACTTATACTACAGTCCCGACAGTCCGGCAGCCTATAGTGCATTGTCGGCTCTCTATCGAGCGGCCAAACCCCAGGGGGTACAACGTGCCCAAGTCCGAGATTGGTTAAGAAGACAAGACACCTATACCTTACATCGATCTGTCCGTCGCCATTTTCTACGGAACCGGGTCATCGTGGGAGGAATAGATGCCCAGTGGCAAGCGGATTTGGTCGATATGAGCGCCTTTGCCAAACACAACGATGAGAATCGGTATATCTTGACGTGCATCGATATCCTATCCAAGTATGCGTGGGTGGTACCCATCCGGACGAAAACGGGGGCAAATCTCATAGCGGCGTTCAAAGACATCTTCAAGACCGGGCGCAAACCTTTGTATTTGCAAACCGACGAAGGCACGGAATTCCTCAACAGACCGTTCCAAGCCTTTCTCAAGAAACAGAAGGTGTTTTTCTTCCATACGTACAACGAGACCAAGGCTTCCGTGGTGGAGAGGTTCAACAGGACATTCAAAGGCCGCATGTATAAATATTTCACCTATAAGAATACAAGGCGGTACATCGATGTTCTCCCGAAACTGGTGAGGGGTTACAATCGAGCCTATCATCGAAGTATAGAGAGAGCCCCCATTACCGTGACCCAACGCAATGAAGCCCAAGTCCGGCGTGTCTTTGTACCCCAGGCCATCGCAGCGAACGACGAAGGCGGTGTACAAGGTCAGTAAAGTCAAGGGCAAGTTCGAGAAAAGTTACTTGCCCAACTGGAGCGATGAGCACTTCCTGATTAAACGGCGCCTACCCCGACAGCGGCGAGTCTATGAACTGGAAGATCTCCAAGGGGAAACGTTGCTGGGGACGTTTTACGACACGGAATTACAGCCTGTTGTAAAAACACAGCAAGACTACTACACGGTGGAGCAGATTTTGAAAACGGAACGTCGACGTGGCAAACTGTTTCATTTCGTAAAATGGCAAGGCTGGCCCAGTTCCTTCAATTCCTGGGTCGCTGCCAACCAGGTGAAACGACTATAAAGCCAGACACCACTGCCGTCCTCCTTCATTCCACGTCCGAACCCAGTGCTATGGACCAACAGCAGCTGCCTCCGAAGACAGCGTCTCGCAAAACGCGCAAAGCGCAAGTGGTCTTTGGGGTGCTATTGCTAACCCTGCTGAGTGTGTTGTACGGAGGTGTGTTTTACGACGTAAC
>JAVTVY010002163.1:0-32393 GCA_036873755.1 Hanleya hanleyi
ATATATTCGCCTGTTGAAGTTGGACTGTGATTGGTCGCCAGTCTGACATGCGCGACAGATTTAAGATACAGACTGTCCCAGATCTTAATTTAGCGACATGTCCGATAGAGGAGCGGTTATTAAGTCTGAGTTTTAATCAGATTGGCCGAGGGGCGATCATCTTCATTACACCAAACTCGTAGTTCAAAGTGGGATAGGTTGTAGAAATTGGCTTAGTGAAATGAAGACGAGGAAAGATGGATTTATTATGCATCTAAAGCCTCTTCAGGGAATGTAATCGTCTTTCTGGTAAAACTTTATCCCGGAAAGATGACATAATTTAAATGGTCAGTTTATACCAGTGCTCATCTAATTCCATAGATATTTGCTTTTGGTTACAAGAAACGGTCAGTCATACATGCCGTCCATATAACCAACTCAGAATGAAGCACTATCACGCAGAATTTGAACTGAACAGGACGGAAGCATCGGACTAATGCAAGGCCTAGCGACAAAAAAAGAAAGAAAAAAAGTTGCGGTTGATTGGCTGAATTCATCAAAGCTGACGATCAATGTTACAGCACCGGAACTCGAACTGAAGGGGATGAGATGGACAATCAGTACACGGGTACTGGCACCGAGTTTGTCTGAGCCACGATATGTTGAAACGCATTGATGCTGGAGTACGTATAGGTATAGAGAACAACCCAGTGTCAGCGAATAAACCCTGTTGCGGAGGGTGCATGGTTAAACATGGGACTTTAATTTGGCTGCTGTACCGCGACAATTATCTGGCATGACAATGGGGCCCTTATCTGCCGCTGTTTACGAGAAATTCAAAATATAGCTATCAACCCGTCTAGGCGAGTGAGCCTGTTTATGACGGTATAATTCGCTAACTATCGATTTCGAGAAAAAAAGAAATGGCGGAATATCCGACCAGAAAATTATTTGAGCTAAAATAAGAAGCATAAATATTCATCATGAAAACAGATGGAGGAATGCTTTAGGGGATATTGATTTTGTTCAGTGAAGTTTTTCTGGAATCTATCGATTCGGAGCCATCAGAAAATGGTGAAAGAGAGAGAGAAAAAAATCCAGCGAGAGATGAAAAAAACGCTAACTCGGACTGTTAATAGTCTCATCCGTCTAAATTATGCCTGAAATGCGAGATCCGGGAGCTTTTACTCGGCGTTTTCCGCATTTTTTCCCCCCAAAACCTCATTAACGCTGCTGTACACGCACGAATTGAGCCCATTCGCAGACTTCACCAGTGATGCAGGAGAAAGCTGCATGAATTTTACGACAAAATTTCTTATGAATAAAATTCGTTTAGAACTAAATGGCATGCAGTTTGATACCCTGCATCATTTATGATTTGACATTCGCTATAAAGAATAAATTGCCGTTAATTTTCGTGAAAGGGTAATTCTGTAATTAATAGATTAAACGGCAGAGTGTGTCAGATTTCAAACGCAATTTCTGAAAAAGAAATTAGCGAAAGAGGTAATTTTCTGAAAACGATTTTGATAAATTTGACTCCCGTCTTCGGCACTTAAGGTTTTATAAAGTGCTTCCGAAAGATAACGCACACACAAAACGGGAACACGTTTCTGTAATTGCTCGGAAATTTAAAGTTATATCACCACATAAATTCAAATGTAATGTAACAGGTTAACCGTAACCAGCTACCGATGTGAGATCTAGACAACATTTTAAGGCGGCAAAATAGTATAAGCGTTATCAGGTTAAGTAATCATGCAATTCTGAAATATCAAAGTGTCAAATTCGACATCAAGGGATTACAGCGTTGCAAAATCTAATTAAAATTAATTTTTTTCTACTCCCCATCTGGATATATCGACGCAGTGACACAACGACATATACGATTATAACATTAATGTATTAGGATTTGGAGTTGCCAAGTCAATAATTGTGTTTTATAGACCCTTTCTAAAACTATATATATAGTTTCAAAGCGTATTTCCATTTTCAGTCCTGAACTGATTTTCAAAGCGCACCCGACAGTTTTTCACCATATTCCCCACATAGATGCTTGTTCCGTGTATTTGACAGAAATATAGGGTATATATATGGATGACGGAGTACAATAAATTTAACTTGATTTTTGAAGAAAATCTGATTGACAATTTATATTAATATCAGTGCTGTAGCAGAACCAGACAAACAAAATTTCTGACAAAGTCTGATTTATTAAAGGACATCATTTCCTAAGAAACATCAATATTCCTCTATGTTGTGACTGATATCCGCTCTGTTTAAGCGGGTCGGCACGCTGATTAGTCATTGTTCGGCGCGAAGTCACGAACAGTGTCGTCTGCTTTTATCCAATTTAATTCATCAAGGGAGACGAAGGCGTTCAAAGAGTTTCGTCTACTCAACTTTCCAATCTTCTCTTTTTTTTCTCCCACAGATCACAACGTGTATAAAGAGGCACGCAAATGGTACCTTCGGGCTCTACCGTATATAAATTTCCCGTTAATGAGGAACGCCATTTCCCCGTATATGATCACAACGAGATTTATTTTTTGTCCTTGTATGTCTGGTTCGTCCGTCCTTTTTTCTATCGAGTCTGTCTTCATAATTCCTGGAGGCATTTGCTTCTAACTGTGTGTCTCTTTGTGTGAGGTGAGGAGTCGGCCATATCTTAAGAGATCATATTATGCAAGAGGCCAGAGAAAGTTGTCTCATATAGAACCACGGGATGCTTGTTAGATTGCATCGTCTCTTATATTCCAGATGGTCGTCAAAAGATTCGACCAAACAAAAAGTGACTCTTGAAGATTACACGAATATATTGCCAAATAAAACAGGCTGTCCAACAACGGAAATGCAGTGAGTCTGATGACCATCGGTTCCACTGAACTACTAAAACGCATGGGCAATTAAGATTACACATTGGGTAATCAGTATATCTTTGGTAATAATCAATTATAGAACTGACAGGTGATCGTGTACCTATGTATGCATTTAGACTATGTTTGATTTAGGAGGCGTGGTATCTTGATCAGTACATATATAGCGTTTGTACGTTAAACCTTAATTCTCTCTCTCTGTCTTCTTGTATGTGGAGATCAGTGAACGGTTCATTTTGAATTACATGTACTAAGGGTCAGAGAATGTTTTGGAATGCTTGACCGAACAATAGAGTTTGGGTTTCCTGTCAGTGCATGTTCTAAAGAGAACGATAAAAATATGTTTCCTCAAACAAGATTCAATGTTCGAGTTTAATTAAGGGTTGAATTCAACAGGGTTTGGTATTGAAATTAAATATTCACAAACTCAATTGGTAGTAAATCACCTGATTGGATAAGTGTTTAGGTCAAGTAGTTTGTTTGTTTGACTGTATTTAAGCATTGACAAACTTGTTTGTCTTTAGACTTTAAGACCTGTCTCCCTTGAATCACATGTGTGTTCATTGTGCAATTGGGAACTACTCTGCATTTGACATTGTATTGTCATGTTGCTGTATGTCAAGTCTGTCAACGAATAAACACCAACTTGTTTCAAACAGCGTTTCGGGTCTTTTATGGAGAATCTTCAGAGGCAACGTGAAGTCGAATTCTGGAGTCGTTCTCCGTAAGGTTGTATGCGTTGACCATTCAGATGAGAGTACGCCACAAGCCCCGAAGTCTGGAAATTACCCGTCAACATCCGCAGCAGTACCACGGCCCGAACACCAGAGGCGAAAAGTTTCGACATAAAAGGCAACAGGTGATGATGACAATGGAGATACCTTGATTTTGAAGGCCGTCTCTCCTACTGTCAAACAAAACTGCACGGCCAAAAATAGCATGGTTCCGGCTAAATCTGCATGGTAGTTTGCGGAGTTTATGTAACCCCCGCGCCCCAACCCCCAATCACCCCCCCCCCCCTCATCCAACACACTTACCTAGACATTTAAAGTACTCACACTGACTCCAGTTATTAATAATACTTAGCAAGTGAATTCAGACATTACAACATACAGTAAATACCAAATGACCCCCAAACGACTCTCTCGGAATACACGATATCCTGCCTTCATCAAGCCTTTGTCCAATTAGTGGTACTGTACATATATAATGTTGCCAAGCATCCTACAGGTGGATTCCACTTGTGGACGAGTGCGCGTTTGAGTTTTTGGGGTATCATTTTCTTTTCATATTACTTCGTTAGGGTTCCAAGCTAGGATGCATTACAAGCGTCTAGTCCGTCATTCGATATTCAGCCGTCATTCATTAAAGAATGTCCGCGTCCATAATCCAAAGACTTCATTAAAAGGACAAATTAAAAGAATAAATCATAGTGTACATAAAAACTAGGCTAGTTTCCTGCAAGAGAGAAGCGGTCAACAGTTTTCAATGATGCCAGCAAGACCGCATGATATCAAATCCGTATCGCTGATTGTTATTCTTAATCCCTATGATTTTAGTTGTAAACTATGATGAATAGGAGTAATAGGAAGCCTATAAATTCTCTCTCGAAAATGAGGGTGGGGCGTGAGAGTGGTGGCGTGACGTCACATCTGGTCACGTGACATCCGGGTCACACCCGGGTCAAAGGTCACATCCGGTGACGTCACGTCCGCTCACGTGACGGTCCAACAAGAGTGATCTCCCCCTACAGATAAGACCCAATGAGGCTATGGTGTAGGCCCATTCCTGCGCAATGTTTAACCTAATGGGAACCCATCTCGAGCTGCAGAACACGACGGGAAGGGTCTCGAGGCCATGCGTTGAAATTTTGTTGAAAGTGGCTGTGCGCATGCGCAATGGGCAGGCAGATCGTGGTGGACGTTTTGGGGTACGACCCCTATTGGTCTGATTGGATCGTATGAGGTATCAGTGTGAAACATTCAGGGGGGAGCGTCCAACTGGATGGGAGTGGGGTGAAACTAACGTCATTCTGCGCATGCACAGACAGGGAATTGTGGGAAAAGGGCATGAAAGGGACGTTTTGGGGTCGAGGTCTGGTGAACTCATAATGCTCCGAATGGGTCGTGGGTGGTATCAGTGTGAAGCTCTCGCGAGGCAGCGTCCAACTGGATGGGTGTGGGGTGGGAATATCGTATATCTGCGCATGCACAGTAGAAAAAGGGCATGGGAATTGACGTTTTGAGGTAAGATGGAACCAAAGTGGTCCGATTGGCTCGTATGAGGCCTTATTTTGAAGTTCACTTGGGGTAGCGTCGCATGCGCAGTCTGGCCGTAGTATAGAAAGCAGGCATTTTAGGGGTGCCTGGTGTGTGAGGTAGAGATGGACCATTCTCGGTCCTAATAGGCCTTGTGAGGTGCTACCTTGAAGCTCGCGTGGCTCCGAATTGAGGGATGTCCACGTAATCTGTGACGTCATCACCATTAGTAGTAGAGAAAGCAGAAATCCAATACATTTGACGTGTGACCTTTGTGGAGAGTTTTACAATAACGCATTAACGCCCTGTCTGAACGCCTTAACGCCTTAACGCCTTATCGTAACGCCTTAACGCCCTATCTTAACGCCTTAACGTCATATTCTAACGCCTTAACGCCCTAGCATACCAGTGTTTTATCTTTTGCGCGAGATTGTACCAGGGGTGTAGACCACGACTTGAGGGATGTCCACGTCATCTGTGACGTCATTGGGGACGTCATCAGTAGGAGTAGTAGCCAAAGTGGGCATTTTGGGGGTGTGAAGGAAGGTGTTTGTGGTAGATAAGGGCCTTGTTCCATCCGGCTACCTGGTAAAGCTACGTTAGCGTATGTGAGGAGGAGGGAGGAGGAGGAGAAGGAGTGAGCGGGTGATAGTGGTGGTGGTGTGTGGTGGTCGCCGTGGTGGTGGTATCTGTACATATAGGCGTTAACACGTGTCCCTCACCAGTCCATGAGTGAGTGAGTGAGTGAGGCATACCCAACGTACATGATGCGTGCCGATCGCCCGTATAAACGCATGGACGCACTAATGATGGTGAGTGAGTGAGTGTGAGTGAGTGAGTGAGTGATCATATAAGGTCGTGTGTACACCATTAGCCGCAGTCTGTGTACACTCCTTGCGTCTTAATAACATGATACAGATGAGAACAACAACAAGGATTCTCCCCTCCAGTACATCATACCCACGCTGGGGGAGCCGTATTGAGTATGTTTACAATTCAAGTAGGCTCTTGCCCAGTTAGAAGCCGTCCTTTGAGAAAGTTAAATCTTCGTTCGGTGAAACCAAAGCGTCGTCGGGCAGTCCAGGATACCGTTCAGGCAGCATGTCCTGAAACAGTTGTTTGCGCATTCTGATCGCATTTTTCAGGCTCTGGATGGGTGGTAGCCCTATATCCTCTTCCAAGTGACGCTTGGTTTTCATGATGAACAAGGGCATGGGGTCGCCTTTCATTTCAAGCGGCAGCAGGCTATACTGTTCACAGATCACCATGGCTGTTTTCCTGATGTAGGGCTATTCAGGGGATCATTACGAAAATAGATTCTGTAATACAATATGGCCGCCATCAGCCAATAAAACTGTCGGGCTTTTCAAATACAGGATTTGAACGACGAAAGTATAAAGTATAAACATTGATGTATTGATCCGATAACTCCCAAGTAATATATTCATGGTAATAGTTCGATTTTCATAGATACATATAGTTCCGTTTTCCGAATGGTTGAATGGTTCGGTGGTCATATTGGATGGCATCATTCTGACAAAAAGTTTTTCTCCCAAAGATCTGAACCGATCAATGTGATTTGCCACAGATGATCGTCATGCACAGATGATCGTCATGCACGGATGATCGTCATGCACAGATGATCGTCATGCACAGATGATCGTCATGCACAGATGATCGTCATGCACAGATGATCGTCATGCACAGATGATCGTCATGCACGGATGATCGTCATGCACAGATGATCGTCATGCACACGGATGATCGTCATGCACAGATGATCGTCATGCACGGATGCGAAAGTTTCGCCGTTTCATCTATCTAACGGTCATATAGTTCATCACTTGCCATCAGATGACTTGATAGAGCTATTACATGTATACCAGTGCCCTTGCATATTTGTATCTAGCTAAGATTCATTGCGTCTCCCTTCCCTCAACGCTATGCCGACGACAAATATACATTCTCCTGTTGGTAACTCGAACATCTCCATGGCGCACTTATTATTACCTTTGCGCCCTATTGGACCTTCATTAACGTGAGAAAATCGGCCGCCATGAATAAAAATACCATAATCGATGTTGTGATCATCATCCTCTGTATACACGGGGTCTATTATGAGGGAAATGCCCATCTTCTTGACTCTCGATTTCAGGTGATTTTGAGGCTCCATAGCGATAATTTTAACGTCTGTAATTAATATATGACCGACGAAGGGCCGTTTAGTCTGCCATTTCTGTATTTTTTCATGGCGGCCCATTTTCTCAGGTTAATGAAGGTCCAATAGGGCGCAAAGGTAATAATAAGTGCGCCCTGGGGATGTTCGAGTTACCAACAGGGAAATGTATTTGTCGTCGGCATAGCGTTGTTGAGAAGGGAGACGCTATATCTTAGCTAATTTGTATCTAATACCGCTCAAGCCGGCGCTAGGGGCCGTGTGGGTACATCGCTCAAGCTGTCCACATGAACAGCCACAATAAAGCATGGCTGAGATACAAATCATCACAAGGACACACTTCTTTTCAGTACTCCGGCATTTTATGCAAATGAGATTTGGTGACGCCCCCAAGTGATCTCAAGATAATCATGTAAACTTATCTGGAATATTTACATGACCTCTAAGTGCAATCCCTTTCAAAATTATAACATTTCTTACTAAAAGCATTATGTCAACTTAATACGTTTGTTTTTGGAAAAAAATCTCACTTTTTGGAAATATGATCACCATAGTAACAGGTTCCTGAGAGCTGTATTTCGGAAATTGCGCCGGTTATGGAATACTGATCATTGAATATGCAGTAACAAAGGTCTATGTGATTCATCTGTTCAAGTTCCTGGAATAAAACACTTCGTTACTGGTTGCTATGGTTTCCAATATTTCTGAAACTATAGGTAAGCAATGTAAACATGTAAACACAATGTTGATATAATGCAAAAGAATGGGAATCATTAGTGTTATTGAAAAGAAGATCTAGTTATCCCTATAGTTCATTGCATGAGTTCGTCATAGCTCATTTGCACACCAAATTTGTATCAAACTCAACAACCTTTGAAGTGCAGTATATCAGCAAACAGTAGGAATATTTTCATGAAATCAATGTTAAAATTCTCAGGCAAACTGTGGCACTAACTTATATCTCCCCTTGAACTTTTCATTTTAAAACTTTTCATTTTAAAACTTTTCATTTAAAGAAGTGTTTTCAATATATCTTTCCAAAAATATCGCAATTTGTTATATTATGAAATCAGTACAGATGCCTTGCGCTTTGATACCACATGTCAGTATAACTGGTAATTTAGTTATCCTTGTGAATACATTGACCAGTGGGCACAACCTTATTAAGGATGTACGCTGGTGTTTTTTGACTTTGGTAGCCATTTTGCCTGTTTTTCCTATTGGGTTATCTCCCTTTCCTAGGTTAAGAGATAGAGATATCCTTTAAAAGCCTTCTAGCCGAGAATTTTGCACAGCAACATCCACCCAATTCGATAAATTTTGATAGACATTGTGATTGTCTGCAAATAGTTAGAAGATAAGAAAAAGGTAAATACTATTTATATGAATTTTTCATGAATATGCTTCAAAACTAGGGCTATTCCCTATGTTGTATGGGTTAGCAAATTGAGCATGGGTCAGCCCACTTAACGTTGCCTACAGCTAAAAAATGCATACCAACTTATATATTTTTCTTTGTTTTTCCTCATATTACACAATTATGAATGCAACAACACACATTATTCAAAAAGTTAATTACTTTGATTTACCACCAGCGGACATCCTTAAGCTTATATCACAGAAGACATATGGTACTGGCGGCACAATGATATATGCTTGATATTGTTAGATAAAAATCAACTGCGCATGCGGATCGGAACAAATTGGTGACAGAGCCAAAGTTGTAATTGGATATTTACTTCTCTCCTTAGAGTAGAACAGATTAACGAAACTGGATCTGAACGATCGACCTTTAATCATTGTCTATTCATCAAAATCTGTCAAACTTGGAGGAATTGCTTAATCTGTTGTTTTCACTAAGAAAAAGCTGTTGTCTAGGAAACGGTCTTATGCTTGTTCACACATGTAACTCGTAAATTGAATGTATATCTCGTCATCACTCTATTGTCTGTTTTTAAATCTCAATAGAGAGTCGTGCCTGCATGGTAGATAAAAGGAAGTCTCGCGGGACTATAGAAGAGACTGTTTCTGTGGAAATTAGCGGCAGTCAAACCGGGTCGTCTGCTTCAGTGGAAATTAGCGACAGTCCAAATCGGGCAGTCAATCTTTTCTGACTCGATTAGACGGTCACGGCATGATCATAAAACACTGATTTACGAGCTTTGTCCAGCTCTGAAGACACGGAACACTTACACAAACCGGCCAACGTATTCAATAAAGCGGTCATAAAGAAGGTTTTGAGCCTTGCTTTATGACAGCCTGGCAAATTTGATGACTTCTTCGTACGCCGACAGCGGACCTGGCTCGTGTTTTCATTATAAATGTTGTGGCCAGACTGCCATAGTAAAAGATCCATAACTGATCGGTGGTCAGTTATATGGCATGCAACCATAAACCGGGTTCAGTAGTCCGAGCTTAACGCAAGGCCCATAGCACTTGGAATCAACTTCTTACTAACCGGTATCCAATTAATAGTTTCATCTTCTAATCTGTTGTTCTGGGGCTCATCTTCAAATGAACAGAGAAAACTGTAGTCTGAAGGGTACCCTTACCCATGGAGCTATCAATCGGATTTATAGTTCCATGATCAAACCCATTTGAGGCAAAATATCGCGCAGGTGAAAGGCCTTTTGAACTCCCGAAATCTTCCACTGTCGGCCCATGCTTCCATGCTTCTGCAGGCTTGGGGAACCACCTCATCGGTTTGTTTATCTTTCTTCCATCCCAGAATGCACCGCGGCCAGCGAAACTCCGATAAGGCTTATAGTGTATACACAGTGTTATGCTCAAGTCCGTATAAATGCTGGGCAGTAAAACTTGAACATCGTCGTCTCGAAAACTGTTGACCGCTTTTAATTCGGTGTTGTTTCCGATGACCTTCATAGACAATATCTGCGACCCTACCTTTCATTCGCAACTTCTCGGGGATCTCCGGTTTGAGATGCGCGTAGAATCAGTCCCCTTCGTAGATTTCCGCTCGGGAGTTCCGAATGCCTACCTTTGTCATCATTCGCGAATGCTCGGCCTAATCCGTCGAAATCATAGTAACTCGCGCATTAATGGTGCACCGTTTTTGCACCTCTTCGGTGTAAACTGATCCGCCGCACCTTAGGCACACCACATGCTACAGGATGTTTTTCCGCTCACATATAGTCATCGTTGTATTTCTCCCTTATCAGGAGATAATATATATATCCAAATGAAATGGAGGTACCCTTGATTCTACCCTCGAAGGATCATTCTTAATTTGAGGTGTTTCTCCTGGTTTTAAATCTCAAGCTGATCTCCATGGTAACGGAAGTCATACAGCTGACATGCGCTGTTCGGAGTTTCGGCGTGATACTGTGCTTTCATCATGGATGCCAATATGGATTCCCAGATTGCGGGTCGAGGAACTATGTCCTACATTACAGTACGAGACCGTGCCGATTGCTTTGTCATACGCCAGCCATCTTGGGACGGAAACGTCTTTTGGCACTCTCCGTGCAGGGCTATTCTGACATATGACGCGGGAATGGCCTAAAACTGACGAGATTTCCTGGAGTGGTTTGCTAATTATTCCTTATTAGCGTATTTTGCAAACAGTCGTAGGCCTAAATGACCCCATAATTAGTTACCAAAAATTAGTTCACCCTGTTAAGAGCCAACGGATTTTTTTTTTTTAAGATTTGAACACCATTTTTAATCGAATCAAAAGGCTCCATGTAGGGTGGAATCAAATACCATTATATCGAGTATGTTTGATAAGGAAGATTGGCCTGGTAAATGTACGTTTGTGAGATGATGTTTTGGTTCTGGACTTGGCATCTATCAGTGATGAATAGACAAGACAAATGGGGAGATTTACCCTGCTTGGTGTTTGAGACAATGCATTCTCTTGGCATCAGATTGTATACCCCTACTGTGAGTTAAATCGATAGCTTAGGAAGTTGCACTATTACGGCGGCTATTCTGTTTCATGGACACGAGTCTTGCAATGATATTTTGACATATCCGCCTTATGCTTGTGACTATATCCGCCCACACTGAGCTGAATAGTCTTCTTTGCACTTTAAACACGTTAGAGAGAATTACCTCTCTAAAATGGGGATAAGAAGGTCGTTTTTAGCCCACCATCACCAGATGGTGGGCTGTTCAAATCGCCTTTCGTCCGTGGTCCGTCGTCCGTCAGTCAGTCCGTCGTCCGTCGTCCGTCGTCCGTCCGTAAACAATTCTTGTTATCGCGATTTCTCGGGAACTACTGCACGGATCTTTCTGAAATTTCGCACACATGTTCCCCTTGGGGGTCTAGTTGTGCAGATAACTTTTCTAGCCCGATTCGAAAATCCAATATGGCCACAGGGCGGCCATCTTGGATTTCCCCATGAAACCTTGTTATCGCGATTTCTCAGGAACTACTGCTCGGATCTTTCTGAAATTTTGTACACAGGTTCCTCTTGGGGTCTAGATGTGCAGATACCTTTTCTGGTCCGATTCGAAAATCCAATATGGCCACAGGGCGGCCATCTTGGATTTCCCCATGAAATCTTGTTATCACGATTTCTCAGGAACTACTGCATGGATCTTTCTGAAATTTGGTACAGAGATTCTCCTTGGGGCCTAGTTGTGCAGATACCTTTTCTGGTCCGATTCGAAAATCCAATATGGCCACAGGGTGGCCATCTTGGATTTCTCCATGAAACCTTGTTATCGCGATTTCTCAGGAACTACGGCATGGATCTTTCTGAAATTTGGTACACAGGTTCCCCTTGGGGTCTAGATGTGCAGATATCTTTTCTGGTCCGATTCGAAAATCCAATATGGCCACAGGGCAGCCATCTCGGATTTCCCGATGAAACCTTGTTATCACGATTTCTCAGGAACTACTGCACGGATCTTTCTGAAATTTGGTACACAGGTTCCTCTTGGGGTCTAGATGTGCAGATACCTTTTTTGGTCCGATTCGAAAATCCAATATGTCCACAGGGCGGCCATCTTGGATTTCCCCATGAAACCTTGCTATCACGATTTCTCAGGAACTACTGCATGGATCTTTCTGAAATTTGGTACACATATTCCCCTTGGGGCCTAGTTGTGCAGATACTTTTTCTGGTCCGATTCGAAAATCCAATATGGCCACAGGGCGGCCATCTTGGATTTTCCCGTAAAACCTTGTTATCGCGATGTCTCAGGAACTGCTGCACGGATCTTTCTGAAATTTGGTACACTGGTTCCTCTTGGGGTCTAGATGTGCAGATACCTTTTCTGGACCGATTCGAAAATCCAATATGGCCACCAGGCAGCCATCTTGGATTTTCCCGTAAAACCTTGTTATCATGATTTCTCAGGAACAACTGCATAGATCTTTCTCAAATTTGTTACGTAGGTTCCCCTTGGGGTCTAGTTGTGCAAGAAACCTTTTTTGGTCCGATTCGAAAATCCAATATGGCCACCAGGCAGCCATCTTGGATTTCCCATGAAACCTTGTTATCGCGATGTCTCAGGAACTGCTGCACGGATCTTTCTGAAATTTGGTACACAGGTTCCCCTTGGGGTCTAGTTGTGCAGATACCTTTTTTGGTCCGATTCCGAAATCCAATATGGCCACTAGGCAGCCATCTTGGATTCCCATATAAAAACTTGTTATCGCGATTTCTCAGGAACTACTTCATGGATCTTTCTCAAATTTGGTACACATGTTCCCCTTGGGGTCCAGTTGTGCAAGAAACCTTTTTTGGTCCGATTCCAAAATCCAATATGTCCATCAGGCGGCCATCTTGGATTTCCCCATGAAACTTTGTTATTGCGATTTCTCAGGAACTACTGCATGGATCTTTGTTAAATTAGGTACACAGGTTCACCTTGTCGTCTAGTTGTACAAGATACCTTTTCTGGTCCGATTCGAAAATTAAATATGGCAAAACAGGCCGCCATCTTGGATTTTCCCATGCAAATTTGTTATCGTGATTTCTCAGGAAGTACTGCATGGATCTTTCTCAAATTTGGTACACAGGTTCCCCTTATGGTCTAGTTGTGCAAGGTACCTTTTTCGGTCCGAATCGAAGATCCAATATGGCCACAAGGCGGCCATCTTGAATTTCCCCCTGAAACATTGTTACCGTGAATTCTTGGGAAATATTTCATGGATTTTTCTGAAATTTGGTACACAGCTCTCACATGGGGCCTATTAGTGCAAGATACCTTTTTTGGTCCGATTCGAAACTCCAAGTTACGCTCCAAATTAATTTGGTATTCTCAAGTGACGTTGCATCACAAGAGTCGGCGGATCAAACGGTGGGGCATATTCTATATATTGACTATAGAGAATATCCGTACCTTCACCTTTCATATCAAGGAGTTCAAATAATTCTGAATTAAAATGTATTTCTTCAAATTTTAAATCAGCCTTCTTTAGTCCATGCAGTAGCAAGTGAACTGCTCCACCGTTTCGTATGCCGACCTCAGTCTTGTGACTCAATGACACAACTCGACAACTGTAGACTACTGGATGTTTCGATCCAAGGGAGCTAATCAGGATCCAGGCACTTTTGAAGTTTCAACATTACTGCGCGAACCGGATCCCTTCAGTATTAAGCATTATTGTACCATCTTACTATTTTCGAGCATGGTATCTTGATTTAAACAGTATATTTATTTCACCAGGAAACAGGGATCGGCGAACAGGCAGAGCCTATTTGAACGCCTCTCCCAACAGACATATTACACATACATGTACAATTACAAGATGACAGACAACAGTGAATAGAATAAGAAACAGTTACAAACACAATAATTAACATGCAGCTGCATGGTATCTTGAAAGAGATATCTCAAAATAGCCCAAGAAACAGAACAGAATTAGCATTCGTTCCTAATTATAAAATCTGAAGTATGTTTCATAGCTCATGCCAAAGTGTCAAAGAGATTGGTCTTCGCTTCCAGTACCCAATGATGACACGTGCAAAAAAAATAAATAAACAAAATACTACAAAACAAAGGTGAAGGATCCTCGGTACATGTACATTCACTTTCAGACTAACTTTGCTCATTTCTCTTGTATTATAACAACCGACATAAGTAAAGTTTCTAGAAATCTTGAAACTCCTGAAACTTATTATCATATCTTGGTGTTTTTTAGTTGCCTTTTTCAATCTTTTTCACTCAGATTCGAAATTCTGTAAACAAAATTACAAATCAATTGTCTGTTCTTAGTAACAATGGACAAAAAGATCCTCTAGTCATTAGCTTACAATTATCGGACAATGGTGGGCGCCAAGATCCTTCAGGATCTCTCGTTTCCTAATAAAGTCAAGAACGAAGAGACATCCGCCATAGGCGATCCGCATTGGATCGTATTAAAAAAAACAAAAAAACAATAGATGTCCTCTATCTAATTTGCATAATGATAGACAACAGGATTTGTTCTCTATTAAAAATTAGACTGATTATCGTAAAGCTTTCTTAGAGAACTTCGCAGAGTTTTACACAAATGAGATATAGAATTCTTAAACATTTTAGAGACGCAGTTTTCTCTAACCTGTTAAACGGTCATTCACATCCCACGAGACTCGCTTCTTCGAGAAGAGTGATCTCACCATTACGAAGGCATGGCTGATGTATGGTGGCTGATATCAGCCATGACTTACCATCGTACTATTGCCCTATTTTTACTAGTGCGATAGTACGATGTGAGGGCACCATGCGATGATACGATGATACGATGCGATGGTACGATAGCACGATGCGATGATAAGATGGTACGATTGAAATTTCTCCATCATACGATGGAAATTTTTCCATTGTACCATTGCATTGTACCATCCTGCCATCGTACAATCGCATCGTACCATCTTATCATCGCATCGTGCTATCGCGCTTCGGAAGAGTTGCTCAATTCGCTTGATCAAACGAAATTCATGCGCAAATAAATTGTATTAATTGATTTTTAAATGTTTCATCATATCATCGTAACATCGTATCATCGTGCTATATTATAATGCTGACCATGCAGAACCGTTGATTTGATAGAGATGAATGTGGAGTTAAACCAAGATTTTATGCATATTATCGTTTATTCAAATGAATAAATAATGTTATCTCATACCTGTGATGTCGTACTATCATACTATCGCTTTATTGGTTGAATAAAAAAGCTAGTATTATGATCATGCCCATATTCGTCCGCCCATCATCACACCATCATAGTTTACATTAATTGGCCTGACGGGCGAAGAACGTCCAATCACGCGCACCAACACTATTTGTTCTCATAATTAATCACTTATTCGTTATTGCTCCCAAACACCCCCTCCACCAGATATCCCCTTCCACACCACCCCTTTCCCCCGTCGCCAATCCCACCACCACAACCCTCACTTTGGGATGCAAATTGTTACATATTTACACACACAGATAAATGCAAATTAACGTTTGGAAGATAGCATCTCGAATCGCAGAAATGCTAAAAGTTAATTTTTACACATGAAGTTCATCCAAAAATTAAGTTGCATGTATTGATAACATATGATCGCTGCAAGAACAACCCGGATAGGGGAAGATGACCGACTGGCAAAGCTTTAATTTGGTGTCGGGTGACATGCAGGACTTCACGCCTTATTACATCAGGCCTGATTAGATAATTTAATTGTTTTCATTGTACTGTCGTGTTATGTTTGAATACACACCGTGATTTCATCGTACCATCGTATCATCGTGCCATCGCATCGTACCATCGCCCTAGTGAACATAGGGCGACAGCACGACGGTACGACATGGCAGATATCAGCCACCATACTGATGAGATGGAACCTTAACTGTGGAAATGAAGTCCATCGCTCCTCGTTAAAACGATTAGACAGATTCTCTGTCCCAATGTTTCCCTACGGATGCGCATGTACCCCGCGCATGACATTCTGTATAGGCCTACGTGCTTTGAAGAATAGTCACCCTGACTTCAATCATTTCGTCTCAGTAACGTCAAATACACGTAACAAATCAGCGAAAAAGCTGCACTTATAAGCGCGATACGGATGAAAACATTCCGACCGAGAAGTTGTCTAATCGTTTTAACCCTACAAGGCCTGGGTACCAAACTGAAGAAAATTGACACCAGACATTCCGTGACTTTGTAGGTTATCATATTGGGGTAATTTTAACCCTATTTGCACCCCTGAGGGGATATCCGAAAAATGATGTTTTCGTCTTTTTTCTTCAACATTCCTGGTTTTTTTATGAGGAAAAGTGGGCAAAAACTAGTTTACATCAGATGATTATTTACTAATTTATCATGCAGTTTCTGCGAAGAAAACACATAAATAAAAAAATCGAAAAATCTGATCGAGAAATCGTCCCAAAATTGCCTTTTTGGAAACGACGTCACTTTGACGTCATCATGGCGGCCATCTTGGATTTAAAAAAAACATTTTCTAGTAGACCTTGATCAAAGGGTATGGTGTACTTGTTTTCACATGCCGAATTATCCCTGGACAGATATGCCCGCTATATCTATGGCTCCCCAACGAAAACATGGAACAGGCCAGCCTGAGGGGCATTTAGGTACACCGAGTGCTCCCGACGAAAGCGCCTTATTTTGTTCTAACTACTAGTATATGGTATCAAACAAGTTCGTGATGAATGATTAAATATATCGATTATATCTCAGTTTTGGAGACTTAAGATTATAGCGCACTGGCGGAACTCCACGATGTGAATCGATTTTTGTTTGCGTGTTCTAGACGCCGTCTGCTCGACAGACGCTCGCGAGCGACATAAACATATCGATCGACTGGACATAATTCCCGCCTCAGTCTATCGTCTGCTCCCTCATGACGACTCGTTAGCACTGACCGCGGCTACTCGGTTCGTAGAAGCCTATACTCCAAGTGATCACGGAGTTCGGTATCTCCACACAAGCCGAAACAAATTAACGCAATGGAATTTTCAGTTGTATGACTTTTATTTTTCATCAGGGAAAGAAGGCGGTCACATCACATTTTTCCATCACACTAGTTAAGAAGCGTAAGTGTCCAGTCTCCACGTGCTGCTATGTTGAGCAATTCACAGAATAGAACTGGTGTTACCGAATGTTTATTTATAAAAAGCATGGGGTTATATATAGAGACCCCATATTTCGACACTTCACCCTAATACCACCCCCCCCCCCAAATCTCTTGTTTTGCGGGCCTGTGGTCAGGTCTCCGGCAGACGCTGTCACATAAAAGGACACCCGGTCAGGTATTGACGTTCGTTCATAACTGTCCAATCACAGTTGCCGTGGCTAAATTTTGAATCCTTTATTTGGACATGAACATGCAAGGTTTCTGTGCGCCTGTTATTCCATAATTGCATCGTAAGTTGCTAGGCAATAGTAAACTGATGGCCTTTGATTGGCCGTACCAGTAGGTCACGCGGTTCGAGCTGCGTGACGTATATATTTATAATATGGAGCAGGTTTTCCAACTATTGATAACTGGTGTAAATATGATAATATGGATAAAATATTCCCACCATTCCAAGAAAAGATCAACAAGCTTACGTTTATGATAATCTGGCAACCTAAGGTCGAAAATATAGCATTTATCGTCAGTTGAAAAACTCGCTCCATGTTATAAACATAGGAGAGAGGTCAAGAGAACAATCCGAAGATCACGGTGGCCCACATGCTGTGCTCCATGCAGTATGGTTGAATCTGACCATCCTTCGCCTTGGCGGGCAACCTTTGTTTGGTAAAACTCCGGTCCTGTCCTCTTGACAAGCTATATGATTCTTCTGTGTCCGACTTTTGGGACATCGATTTTTGGGGGGCCTTTTCAATGAATTTGTCTAAGGTTGGGCATGGGCCTGTGCGCTGGTTCCAGTTCGACGGACAAAGTGTTTCAGTAATTTGTGGTAGAAATTGATCTTTCTCAGAAAAAATATTGAGCTCAGTGGTGTTTTCTTCCTGGAGTCTATTACCTTCTTCTTCTATGATTTCTAGTACTTTGATTGGCTTCCGTATGTGATCCTCTTTCATAGCACCCATGATTAATATGTCGTCCATTCAGCTGCCGACGTTGTCGATTCCACCTGTATAGCAGGCCATCCATTATTCTTTGAAAGATGATCGTTGAAGACATGCGGTAATTTATTGCACACGAAAATGTCCGCATCTAGTACCAGCTGTGAGATCGAAATGAAAATGAACATGACAAGCAGACCACTTGGGAGAGAACATTATAGAACAACTGGTGAATTTCCGATGTGACGAGATATCAGTCCTATCAACGCACCCCATTTGTATATGTCGCTATAGAGTCTTACTTATTCAATTGAATTTGGTGTTCAGTTTTCATTAATGTCATCAGTATTTAATAGCTTAATATGGAAGACGGCCACTATGTCTGCGATTTTGGAGTGATCCACTTGTAGTTGTGCCGTCTCCATTTCCCCCACGGTTTACACCCATATATCTACCCTGATCATAGCTGGCAAGTGAAGCTGGATTTGTACCACAGTGACTTGGGTGGCAGGGAGTGTCTTCGTCGAGTTGTTCCTGTTGTGATTATATAATTATTTTCTTTCCAAGAATATAATTATTTCCCACCTTTTCATACACCACAATGACAGTAGATGTCATCAAAATGCTTCTATACGCCCTACATCGATCTACAAATCACTCCTCTACTAGATCTTCATCTGTAATATCAAGTGCGAAAACTCCAATGTTAAAGCCGTACACCGACTTTCGCCACGAACCCCAGTACACGGGGGAATTCGGGTGTCTGCAGACAACCAACAGTAAATGGATGAGTAGACGTGAACTAAGGCGAAAACTCAACGGGCGTGGAGAATGCCATGAGATAAGTTCTCCTGCATTCGAAGCCGTTCGGGCTCGATTTCAAAAGTCTTCGGAAGTCTTTTTATCAGTTACTGGAAACCAGCCATATCGTGGAGAATGTATTACCGCGGACCGTGTACCGGGATTCGCGGCAAATTCTTTAACATTGGAGTTTCCGCACTTGATATTACAGATGAAGATCTAGTAGAGTAGGGGTATGTAGATCGATGTAGGGCGTATAGAAAGCATTTTTATGACATCTACTGTCATTGTGATGTATGAAAAGGTGGGAAATAATTATATTCTTGAAAAAAATATATATATATATATAATCACAACAACAACAACAACAACATCGACTAAGACACCCCCTGCCAACCAAGTCATTGTGATTTGTACACTATTTGGTGTTTGTATTCTGACCAACCATGAAGTACATCCAGAAAAAATGATGTTGACCCATAAATTGGTGTTGAGAAATGGTGTTGACCAATGTGAACATTAAAAAATAGTTTTGAGACCAGTTCAACACTAAATAATAGTGTTGGTCAACACCAATAAAGGGTGTTGAAAATGGCTCAACACCATATTTTGTTGTTCACTGATAAGTGCTAATGCTCTCGCAATATACCAATTAATGGTGTTGGCTAGCTAACGCCAAAACTAGGTTGTTGGAGACATATGGTTTCGGTCTAAATATGTTTTGGTGTTCATCAACACCATATTCCTAGCTGTGAGGAGTTGATTTTCTGTATAAGAATTCGATAGCGTCTTTTAGGTCTATATTTCTGGAGAAATAGTCTGTAGATAAGCCAGACTAATAATAGCAAGCGTCAGATCCGACATTCAATATTCAGCCGTCATCCATAAAGGGATTTCCGCGTCAATAATCGAAACACATATTTCATAGGACAGTTAGGACCAATTGCAAGTGTGCATGCATGAAATAAAAAAAACAAAAAAAAAACAAACCACGAGATGATTTCTGACAAGAGTGAAGCAGTCAACAGTTCTCGATGATGGCAACAATCTTGCCAGTTTTCAGACCTGTGACAGCTGTTCGAATCTCACAATCTCAATTAGTCGATCCAGTTCATTACCAACTGGTGGGTACATTTCTACTTCTTCCAAATCGCGTGCAGCCGCAAGCCGAGCCTAGAAGCACGGCGGATTTATTTATTCATAAGGGTTGGTGGCATTTGCAGTGGCTCGTGACTAGATATGGCGATTCCAATCAACGCCCGAAGGCTAATTACCTGTGATAATACGATTAAGCCAAAGAGTAGACTCCCGCGTTCAACATTAGCGACAACTGGTGGAGGCCTGACACAGTCGTTACATTGATAATGTGAGGTTATTATTGTCGGAAAATGTTTTTATTTACACATTCAAAAGAAATACGCTATCTATTTTATAGGTATGGGTCACCAACTAGTGTTGCAGTCACATATGTACTTCTCAACGGAGTTTGTGCTATATAAACTGTCTTGCATAGTTCCACAGGTATGAAAAAATGTGCAGAAAACGTTCAGAAATATTCACATGCAAATGAGGTTGATGATGTCCGAAGTGGACTGCAACATAATAGGTACCGGTATCGCTCTTTTGTAATATATACATCAAATAGTCCGAACAAACTGATTGTCAGCCTGGTTACTCTTTACTTTACTTCAGATTCTAATGTATCTCGACGCAAACATGGGGGCTGAGTAGTGGGAAGGGGAACGAGGGCCTCGCGCCGGAGTTTAACATTAGGTATTTTGTCATGAGAACGGTTGAGTGGAAGAGGGGCGAGAGAGAGGGCAACCGAATGGCAACAACAGAATGTAGACAATACTACAAGAACAACAGAATGAGAACAATAAACTGGGAACAAAACATTGTTTCACTATGAGAACAATAGGGATGAATAATAAGTATGTTGTTGTAGTGTCCTTGTAATATGAACGACAGGGGAGAACAATGGTTCGTATGTTGGGGCTTATTTTTTACAGGACTAAAACGGGATAACGAGGCGTCTTATATCCAGATACCTGGAAAGGTCCTTTCTCTACTACTTCTCGACTGCGCATGCGCACCATGGCACCTGCCAACGTGGATAGCATCCCACTCTCAGCTTACACGTCGTGAGCTTCATGCGCGACCACTCACGACTCATTTGAAGCCAGGGTGGCCCCTAGATCTGTAAACACGCCCTTGCGGAATCGAACATGCCCTTTCTTTACTTCTCCTCGAGTGCACATGCGCACGTCACCAGCCAACGTCAAGGCGACACCCTGTACGACAGTTGGACAACGGATGGCCCATCTATCCCTCAAACACGCCCATGCGTAGCCGAAAATTCCCTTTCTCTACTACTCCACGAATGCGCATGCGCATCATGACGTCAATATCTGGACAAAACCCCTACTCCAGTCGTAGTCTACACGACCCTGCCAACCGCCAAAATATCAGCTTTCTCTGACGGAAGATTTGTGTCATCATAGTCCAGTAAATCAGATTGAGTTATACAATATATATAGTTCTGATCCTGTTGAGTTATTGTACGAATTCTCCCTCCTTTATTCCTCGACTTGTATAACCGCGGGGGAAAGCCGGAAACCACGTTCGTCACATCTACAGTCATTATTACTTCCGGTTTTGAAGGCAACACAGTAAGAAAGTGGATCCGGTCCATGGACGCGGTCGGCAGCTATAGTTGATCGAGCAAATATGTCTATGAATGGAAGTATTTACTTTACAAATCTCATTCTTTGAAAAAAAGGGCTGCATGGATTTTTCATCCGCAAACATTTTCTGCAAAACAGTTGTTGTTCGGCCAACTGGACGCTGGTTTATCCTCTTGAGGGATATACTGTTTGTCGAGGAACCTTTCAAGTGCGTGCGGTATCTAAGAACGGCGACAATAAAATAGACAATGAATATCGACTTCCCTGATGCATGTTATTGACGAGACGAGAGCTATTGATTGACGCTTCACACCAGTGCCTTACTTCTGGGGTCACAATACTTACAGCCTTCTGGAAAATACGTCATCATCTTGAAGACGAGTAAGCGTCTTCCCAGGTTTATAAGACAACAACATCGCAAGATGTGAATTTATAAAGTTGGCCGGGGCGATTTAGAGTATATCACAGCCTTGGATGCCATTTCCCCCCGCCACCCTAAATATTTTTTGTAGCATCTAAGCCAGGGGGCTGAAATTTACCACAGTATGCCCTTGGGTAAAGCTCTATCTGAAAATGCAAAAAAATAAAAAAAACAGTGACGTCATTATCAAAAAGACATTTCTTGGTACATTTTCAGGTCGGATTTTCGATTTTTTTATTTCTCTGATTTCTTCGTAATAACTACCTGATAAATTAGTGAATAATAATCTGATATGAAATAAAATAGTTTTTTCCCCACTTTTCCATGCACGCCAACGTGAACGGCAATTTGAATTCACGCATGATCCTCTGTTCGTGGGGTCATGCAAATTGGCTTAAGATATCTGAATTCAGCCCTATATAAATCCCGTGCGAATTTGAAACTACTATTGTTAGCCAATCAGGTGTATAGCTTGTTGAAACAATTTCAAAATCACGCCCGCATTAATTACACACGGTAGCACGTGGTCTTATGTATAAACATTATCCTCAAATAGTTTCCAAATATGGCATCATTTCCAGACAGTGTGCGTGAAAAACCGTAAAGATCAAAGTGTTTACTTCCGCCGAAAATTCTTACTTTGTTAGGGGTAGAAAATATTAGAAGATTATGCCGTGCGAAGATATTAATCGTCGATCATTGTCAGAGAGAAAAGGTAGAAATGGTCGTGATTGGCTTATTATGGGATCTCGTTGAATATCGGCGAACATTTCGCACGAAGTTTTCATAGCGTTACGTCTAGATGGTATTCCCCTGATTTACCATCTTGGTTTACCTAGACTGGCACATACCGTAGTTTCGCAAATTGATCGTTTTTCAAAATATATCATATGTATATCAAGATACGTCACGAAAATACCTAATTATTCCCATTCAGTCCCGGGAATCAACGGCAAATCTCGGCGAGGGAGGCCAACAGTTCGGCAGTTACCTCGGAAACCAGATATCCCATCTAACTTGAACATCTCCATCCAGTCTCTGTACCAAAGTACTGTGCTTTTTAGAGAATAGTACATTCTAATATTCTCGAATAAAGCATGTATTCAGTAGGTAACCGGTTATACTTTTAAATATCGATACCCTTAAAAGGAACACAATCAGTGATACAAACTATTTTTTTAGAATTATAAAATCTTGATTCGATGATGAGCTGTCAAATGTTTATATATACTAAAAAAACCACGGCCCGCTATATAACATAGGGAAAACACGGCCCGCTCCTCAAAATGGAACTTCCGCTGAGGAGCGATGTTCGCATATATAGTCCGAGCTATTGAGAACTCCGATCCCTTGAACAACGAACCATACGGAGATGGCCGAATGCAGTCCTCAATAATTCTCGGAACTGGGGGATCAGGCAATTGGTTGTCAGATGGATCGTTGTTCTTCAAATCAGCCAGTCAACCATACATATATGCTGACATGTCGCCATGTGCTGTTCAATGTACCGGGCATACGCCATCGATCACCGTAAACAGAGTATAACTGTAATTTAACGATAGAGTTGATAAAGGTCAAAGAAAACAGTAGAGCTCCAATTAACCAATAAAACAACCGAAACCATTGTGATCGCCAATCAAGTCCGTCTTCACTTTGGTGAAACTTATATTATGATATTATATCAGCTGAGATAAAGACATAATTTGAGAAAAGTACACTGCACCATCCTTTGAAAACCATTAGTCTAGAGCTTATTGTATTCTGCGAAACGAAACGGGCGAAACGAAACGAAAAGTTGTAATCTGCGACCGTTTCGTTTCGCAGATTACAACTTTAACGAAACGAAACCGTTTCGTTTCGCAGATTACAACTTTTCGTTTCGTTTCGCCCGTTTCATTTCACAGAATACAGTAAGCCCTAGTCTAGGACATCAAGTTGTGAGTGTAGTTGGTTTCCATACTTGATTTCACTTATCCATGTGTATTTTGGAGGAGGATGTAATTGGGAGAGGGAGAGTAATCAGAAGTGATTTATACATAGAAATAGGTAGGTAAATGTATAGGCATCTTTTTTAAGTGTTGCACTTTGCTGTATATTTCACCAGAAATTTGCATCGTAGAGTTGACGACGTGATATCGTGATATTTTTCATGATTCAAGCTACAAATTTTGCATATTATTAGCGAGGATCACGAGGTACAAAGTGCAGTTCGGCAACAGATTGTTTCCACTATGTACCTTAAAATTCAAAATAAATAGATTAATCTCCCAACGCCTTGCTTCACATTATTGAAATGATTGAGTCAAATTGATCAGATATTTTTGGGTATGGACGGACGAACCCAAAGATTTAGGGTCACATTCCGTTTTGACTGAAACATTTTGGGTCCTTTTGACCCAAATATTTTGGGTACGTCACGTCTATACCAAATCCTTCTGGGAGTGTGTACACCGCCGAAGTTATTTGGTCGCTCATGCAACTCTTCAACCCAAGAATATTCGGTCGAAATTTTTGGGTTACTCTCTCCGACCCAAGTTTAGTGGATCAAAATTCATTCCGACCCAAGAGATTTGTGTCGAGATATTGACTCAAGAACATTGTGTTGCAGTGATCTGCCTAGTTCACCTGTCGACCCAATATTCTTGGGTCAAATTCTCGACGCTATAATCTTTGTCTCAGTAACATTGGGTACCGGTACGTCATGTCTATACCTAAAATATTGTTTAGGTCAAAAGCCTTGAGGCTATATGTCAGCTTCTGCGACAGCACAGATACTGACCGTGTGTGTGTAAATACTGTAATTTGTCAAATCTATCAGTGTTACATCGTTTCTGGTTCGGAATAAAGGCGAACAGGATATTTATACTACCGGTATTGTACCGTAAACTGGGGTGTTATTGCTAAGGAAACCTTGTTTTTTCTTCTATTGTTTTCTTTTCTCACGGGCAGTTTATCAAACGTCATCGAAATGATCATTTTAGCGACAGAGTTTTCTGAAAACTCAGTACACTTTTTTTTCGCTTATCTCAATTTTTGCAAAACTTCTACTGGTCACAAAAATTCAAAGCCCTGGCCATATTTTGATGGATATTTTTCGACACACATAAAAATTGGCGAGATAGTAGAGCCAGAAAATAAAATAAAATAAGCATATTTTTTTCAAGAAATGTTCAGTTTGTACCTTTGGCTGGAATTTTTCCGGGCAAAGGGATGAATTCGGACACGCTAAGAATACCCGATAAAGATATTTCCGTGGCGTCCGTTCCGATTTGGTACCTGGAAAATGTCGATATCAGATGGTTATGCTAAAAAAAATCGTGAAGCCACACACCAAATTGAAGCCGATTATAAGATTTCATGATACCAGGAGTTATCTTCCTTTTGCTAATTTTTTCGAATTTACGCGTAGGTCACGGAATCCACGGTTATGAGTCGAAGATGGCTCTAGCGGTTTTACTTATAGCGCCCGGGTGTCCGAATACGCCTCACAGAAGGCATGTTTTTGCCCGACGTTGAATAATTAGTGCTTGTCCGAATTGACTCCAACTCCTGGGGTGAATTCGGGCGATCTTTGGACGTAATTAACTTAATTAATATTTATCCAATATGGACTAAATTTTGAGTGCTTATGCGTGGAACGTCATCAAATATCGGTGTCAGATGTGATTACATTCTGTAGGAAAATGAAATGTGTGGAAGATAAAAACCTTGAAATCCGTCCGAATACACCCCAGTGTACGGTAGTAACTCTCCAAAAAACACGGTGACCCATTTCTGACATAAGTGTACCATCGTAAACATTACCGCATTTCAATAGGGCGATAGTACTACGATATGATGTTACGACGGAATGAACTAGGTTAAAGCCGATTTATTTGTGCGAGTTGATCAAGCTATAATGGGAAGGTGATGGTACGATGGTATCATGATAAAATAAAAAGGAGATGGTATTGTAAGGCGGGGTTTTTGCCCACAGCCAGCCGGCTCATAGGAATGTACATTTCTTCTCTTCATCTGTCAATCACAATGCAATGTACAACTTGTCGTCGGCGGCAACTGTCAATCAACGGGCTGAATTTGGGACGAACGATGATAGCTTCACATTTGGGAAGAACCATGATAGCTTCACACATGTTCGGTACCAAGGCGTTATTATTTCAGCAAGTTGCAGTCGATTTTACTTGCACATATTGGAGAATAAATACACAATGTAGGCGAATATATTGCCGTTGTAACAGGTTGTAACTGATCGTTCGATGTCAACGATTGACTAGCCGGTAATGTCCACACGGTATCGTGTCATTGGTAAACAATTATTTTACTTTTAATTGGTTCATAATGATAGCATAAAATCTTATTTCAGATATACTGAATGCAATTTGTTTTTACAAAAATGAGAAAGATAGAAATAACTTGTCGACACACATGTTGCCCTCTTGGGATTCGAACTCGGTAAAAAAACATTTCGAGGCGCTTGTGATCCAACGTGCGTATCCATTACACTACGACACACGAACAACTGCAACAGCCTATTTTGTCACTTTAATCTACTTACGAAAACTTCAAACGTTATGAATCATAACTTTTCATTTTTTAGTATGAAGGACTCCTTGGACCAAAAAGATCTTCCAGCAGTGGGAATATAATGTTACCACACAACACCAGGTTAAATGGCGTTTTGGACCAAAGGGTCCTTCGCGTCTAAATGCGTGTCTGAATGACTCGATTTAGACCCTCTTTTCACGAAATAGCACAAGCTGTGGATTTCAGTTTCATGTGATAACTATAATCATAACGCAATCGCACTAAAACTTTCACATATTGTGTGCTTATATTTTCTCTTGCCGTTACATTAAAACATAAGTATTTTTAGGACATTTTATTTTTTCGATTTCAACCGCATCTCGTATAGGCCAAAATCCCGCCTTATCGTACCATCACCTTTCGGAAAATATTTACAAGGTACGGTACCATTGTGTTATGGTGTTTTTATCGCACTCAACGTTTCGGAGTGGCTGAAATGGGCCACCATACCTGACCACTGCTGCTTCACTATCCCTTTTTGTCAGTCGTATCCTTTCTGTTTTGTTTCGATCTGGCAAGAATCCCTCAAGTTGTGGGTGGGATTGTCCGTGTCTTTTCTATTGTCTATCGGTTCAGTGTCCGGACGAACCCATTTATATTGACGTCCATCCACGGTTTAAGGAAACTCGATTGTATCTCCCCGCTAAATTCAATTCAATTCAAAAGCACAAGCATCCAGAATGGCTAATTGCAGCCCTTAATCGAATTCGAGCAAAATACAACAGATTATAAATCGTTATCTGTATCATAGAATACATATTTCTCCAAGATATCTCACATATGTTGCCACGTTTATCGAATGTTTCTGCATTGTCTTCCTGATGAATGTACGAGGTCTTGAAACCATTCGGAACCTCCCGTGGAAGGGCGACATCAGTAGTATACAAAGGGTAAATACGTATCCATTGACCTCAGAAATTTGCATATGACCTCTGTGACGTGACGCGTCAGCCAATCAGAAGCGAGTATTGTGTGACATGTGGTGGTGGTGGATGGTGGGTGGTGGGTTTAAAATGGCGGCTGTGGTGGTGGTGGATGGTGGGTGATGGGTTTAAAATGGCGGCTGTGGTGGTGGTGGATGGTGGGTGGTGGGTTTAAAATGGCGGCTGTGGTGGTGGTGGATGGTGGGTGGTGGGTTTAAGATGGCGGCTGTGGTGGTGGTGGATGGTGGGTGGTGGGTTTAAGATGGCGGCTGTGGTGGTGGTGGATGGTGGGTGGTGGGTTTAAGATGGCGGCTACAATTGCTGCAGGGGCTGTATTCAGGATGTATTCATCCGCGGTGATGCGGTCTGACCGCGGTTTTGGCGGTGATTCGGTCTCGGGAAAAAGCTTCCGCGGAGAAAAAGTAGTCCCTAGATAAAATGGTCCGATGGGGTCGAGTGAGGTATCAAAGTGAAGCTTATGTGAAGGGGCATCTAATGGGCTGGGTGTGGGGTTGAACTATCGGCATTCTGCGCATGCGCGGTGGCCGAAGGGTATGAAAATAGACGTTTTGGAGCCAGGGGAGCCCCTAATGGTCCAATCGGGTCGAGTGAGGTATCAAAGTGAAGCATTCGTGAAGGGACATCTGATGGGCTGGGTGTGGGGTTGAACTATCGGCATTCTGCGCATGCGCGGTAGCCCAAGGGTATGAAATAGACGTTTTTGAGCTAGGGGAGCCCCTAATGGTCCGATGGAGGCGTATGAGGTATCAAAGTGAAGCATTCGTGAAGGGGCATCTAATGGGCTGGGTGTGGGGTTGAACTATCGGTATCTGCGCATGCGCGGTGACCCAAGGGTATGGAAAATGGACGTTTTGAGCTAGGGCAGCCCCTAATGGTCCAATGGGGTCGAGTGAGGTATCAAAGTGAAGCATTCGTGAAGGGGCATCTGATGGACTGGGTGTGGGGCTGGACATATCGGCCTTCTGCGCATGCGCGGTGGCCCAAGGGCATGAAAATAGCCTTTTTGGAGCTAGGGAGCCCCTAATGGTCCAATGGGATCGAGTGAGGTATCAAAGTGAAGCATTCATGAAGGGGCATCTGATGGACTGGGTGTGGGGTTGAATTAGGGTCATTCTGCGCATGCGCGGTGGCCCAAGGGTACGAAAATAGACGTTTTTGGCATCTAGGGGAGCCCCTAATGGTCGAATGGGGTCGAGTGAGGTATCAACGTGAAGCCTAGGTGAAGGGGTATTTGATGGCTGGGTGGGTGCATGTAAAATTTTTCCTGAAAAAAAAAAAAAAATATGGAACACGGACTTTATCGAAAAACCTGGGAAAATGCCTATATGGGGTATGAGGGGTATATAGGTCGCCGGGCTTAACGGGGCTTGTCTATCAACAGAGTTATCTTTCCCTAGTTCCAGGGTGGGTGTATGTAAAAATTTTCCTGAAAAAATACGGAATACGGACTTTATCCTAAATTACGGGAAAATGCCTATGGGGTATGGGAGGTATAGGACCATCCTGGGAAACGTACTTCTATACATTTGCGGTAGGGTTGTGAGGTCTCGTTTTACTCGTCTCGTCATTTAGAACATGATAGGAAGTGTCTCCGTGCGAATCGGTGAAATTTTTGAAAAAGTACGATATAGCCTCATATAGTCGCATACTGAGGGTATAGGACCGATGTTTGTCCCCCTGGGAAACGTACTTCTATACATTTGCGGTAGGGTTGTGAGGTCTCGTTTTACTCGTCTCGTCATTTAGAACATGATAGGAAGTGTCCTCAAAAGGAATCGGTGAAATTTTTGAAAAAAGTCACCGAACCTCATATAGTCCCATACTGAGGGTATAGGATCAATGTTTGTCCCCCTGGGAAACGTACTTCTATACATTTGCGGTGAAGTTGTGGGGTCTCGTTTTACTCGTCTCGTCATTTAGAACATGATAGGAAGTGTCCCCAGGCGAATCGGTGAAATTTTTGAAAAGTACATAGAAGCCTCATATAGTCCCATACTGAGGGTATAGGATCGATGTTTGTCCCGGGAAACGTACTTCACATATTTGCGGTAGGGTTGTGGGATCTCGTTTTACTCGTCTCGTCATTTAGAACATGATAGGAAGTGTCCCCGTGCGAATCGGTGAAATTTTTGAAAAAAGTCACCGAGCTCCATATAGACCCATACTGGGGTATAGGTTCAATGTTTATCCTACTGGGAAACCCACTTCTATACATTTGCGGTAGGGTTGTGGGGTCTCGTTTTACTCGACTCGTCATTTAGAATACGATAGGAAGTGTTGCGGAGCGAATCGGTGAAATTTTTGAAAAGTCACCGAGGCCTGGCTATGGGTGTATAGGCCCATACGGGGTGGACATGTTGGAGTCTAGGTGAGTCCCTAATGGTCCAATGGGGTCGAGTGGAGGTCTTATTTTGAAGCTCTCGTGGAGAAGCACTGACTACACTAATGGTTCGTCCGTCAATAGTCTGCATGCGCAGTCTGGGCTGCAGTATAGAAAACAGGCATTTTAAAAGCAGTGTAGGGGTGTGTTTGGGTTAGAGATGAGCTAATCACGGTCTGAACGGGTCGTGAGGTGTCAAAGTGAAGCTTAGGGGTAGGAGTCAGAATGGTGTGTTTTGAATGCATGTCGCGTTAATCTGCGCATGCGCAGTTGGTTGTAGTAAGTAAAGTGGCCATTTTGGGGCAGCAGCGTTACTTAAATATACGGGCTAATCACGGTTCGAATGCGTCCTGAAAGGTGTCATCTTGTAGTTCTCGGGGTGTACACTCCGATTTAAGGGATGTTCGCGTCATCTGTGACGTCATCGGTGACGTCATCGGTACGAGTAGTAGCGAAAGTGGCCATTTTCGGGCAATACATGAAGGTATTTGGGGTCGAGATGGGCTATTCACGGTTCGAATGCGTCCTGGAAGGTGTCATCTTGTAGTTCTCGGGGTGTACATTCCAATTTGAGGGATGTTCCCGTCATCTGTGGCGTCATCAGTGACGTCATCGGTACGAGTAGTAGCGAAAGTGGCCATTTTCGGGCAGTACATGAAGGTATTTGGGGTCGAGATGGGCTATTCACGGTTCGAATGCGTCCTGAAAGGTGTCATCTTTGTAGTTCTCGGAGTGTACATTCCGATTTGAGGGATGTTCGCGTCATCTGTGACGTCATCGGTGCGAGTAGTAGCGAAAGTGGACATTTTCGGGCAGTACATGAAGGTATTTGGGGTCGAGGATGGGGCCGCCCACGGTTCGAATGCGTCCTGAAGCTGTGCCATCTTGTAGTTCTCGGCAAAATATCCGATTTGATGGTGTCCGCGCCATTCGTGACGTCATTGATGACGTCATCGGTACGAGTAGTAGCGAAAGTGGACATTTTTGTAAAAAGGGAGGTGGAGTTGGTGTGGTGAGATGCACCATCCTTATCCGAATGCGTCCTGGAAGGTGTCATCTTGTAGTTCTCGGGGTGTACATTCCGATTTGAGGGATGTTCGCGTCATCTGTGACGTCATCGGTGACGTCATCGATGACGTCATCAGTAGGAGTATTAGCGAAAGTGAGCCTTTTGGGGCAGTGCAGGAAGGTATTTGGTGTAGAGATGGACCATCCGCGTCGTGTGGGGCATCATGTTGTAGCTCTCGGAGTATAGACCCTGATTTCAGGGATATTTATAGCATCTGTGACGTCATTGGTGACGTCATTAGTACAAGTTGTAGCGAAAGTGGGCCCTTTTTAGCAGTGAAGGATGTTATTTGGTGTAGAGATGGACCATCCGCGGTCCAAATGAACCGTGTGAGGTGTCATCTTGTAGCAACGCCCACCAACACCATTTTTAATGCTTCAACGCCCTGGTGAAATAGCTCAGAAGCTCTGATATTCCATGGAATTGTCACTAATTCTTCGAAATGCGGTGATGCCCGTCAACGCCCGTCGTTACACCTTAACACTCTAACATAACGCCATGATATAGACCAGAGGAGAGAACAACAACAACAACAAGGATGACATATGAGAGAACAAATAAACAACAAGAACTTTTTTTCATATTTTATTTTCCAATGTTACATCACACCCACGCTGGGGGAGCCGCGGGTATATTTACAATTCATAGTTGACTTTATCCAATCAGAGTGCCACCATTTGCATGTTTCATATTCGTTCCTGTCCGTTAGATGGTTCTTGTCCAATCAGAAGCCCCCATTTGCAAAGTGCCATCTGAACCGTTTATTCTAATCATCGTCGGGCAGGCCAGGGATACCGTTGAGAGGCAACATATCCTCAGATAGTTGTTTGCGCATTCTGAGTATCTATCAGTGCGTGGGTGAATACTTTCATCCGATGGAGGTAGTGGTCAGTTTAACCACGAAGAACGCAACATTGGTCATTATCTCCACTATCCACTTGGTGTTACAATTCAAGAAGACTTGTCCAATCAGAGGCCACCATTTGCATCTGTCATATTCGTTCCTGTCCGTTAGATGTAGTCTTGTCCAATCAGAAGTCTTCATTTCAGAAAGTTCCATCTTCGGCCATGTTCGCTCTGAACCGTTTATTCTAATCACCGTTGGTCAAGCCAGGATACTGTTGAGGCAACATATCCTCAGATAGTTGTTTGCGCATTCTGAGTCAGAATCTATCAGTGCCTGGGTGAATACATTCATCCGATGGGTTGGTCGGTCAGCTTGGTCACGAAGAACGTAACATTG
>JAVTVY010002164.1:0-34106 GCA_036873755.1 Hanleya hanleyi
AAAACGAGACCCCACAACCTATACCGCAAATGTGGAGAAGTAGGTTTCCCAGGATGGTGCTATACCTGCCATACCCCATATAGGCATTTTCCCGTAATTTAGAATAAAGTCCGTATTCCGTATTTTTTCAGGAAAATTTTTACATACACCCACCCTGGAACTAGGGGGAGATAACTCTATTGATAGACAAGCCCCGTTAAGCCCGGCGACCTATATGCCCCTCATACCCCATATAGGCATTTTCCCAGGTTTTTCGATAAAGTCCGTGTTCCGTATTTTTTTTTTCAGGAAAAATTTTACATGCACCCACCCAGCCATCAAATACCCCTTCACCTAGGCTTCACGTTGATACCTCACTCGACCCCATTCGACCATTAGGGGCTCCCTAGATGCCAAAACGTCTATTTTCATACCCTTGGGCCACCGCGCATGCGCAGAATGCCGCTATTTCAACCCCACACCCAGTCCATTAGATGCCCCTTCATGAATGCTTCACTTTGATACCTCACTCGACCCCATCCGGTCCACTAGGGGCTCCCCTAGCTCCAAAAGGCTATTTTCATACCCTTCGGCCACCGCTGCGTCTGCCAGGAATGCCGATATTTCAACCCCACACCCAGCCCATCAGATGCCCCTTCACGAATGCTTCACATTGATACCTCACTCGACCCCATTGGACCATTAGTAGCTCCCTAGCTCCAACACGGCTATTTTCATACCCTTCGGCCACCGCGCATGCGCAGAAGGCCGATATGTCAACCCCACACGCAGTCCATTAGATGCTCCTTCATGAATGCTTCACTTTGATACCTCACTCGACCCCATCGGTCCACTAGGGGCTCCCCTAGCTCCAAAAAGGCTATTTTCATACCCTTCGGCCACCGCGCATGCGCAGAATGACCCTAATTCAACCCCACACCCAGTCCATTAGATGCCCCTTCATGGATGCTTCACTTTGATACCTCACTCGACCCCATCGGTCCACTAGGGGCTCCCGTAGCTCCAACACGTCTATTTTCATACCCTTCGGCCACCGCGCATGCGCAGAATGACCCTAATTCAACCCCACACCCAGTCCATTAGATGCCCCTTCATGGATGCTTCACTTTGATACCTCACTCGACCCCATCGGTCCACTAGGGGCTCCCCTAGCTCCAAAAAGGCTATTTTCATACCCTTCGGCCACCGCGCATGCGCAGAATGACCCTAATTCAACCCCACACCCAGTCCATTAGATGCCCCTTCATGGATGCTTCACTTTGATACCTCACTCGACCCCATCGGTCCACTAGGGGCTCCCCTAGCTCCAAAAAGGCTATTTTCATACCCTTGGGCCACCGCGCATGCGCAGAAGGCCGATATTTCAGCCCCACACCCAGCCCATTAGATGCCCCCTCACCTAAGCTTCACTTTGATACCTCACTCGACCCCATCGGTACACTAGGGGCTCCCCTAGCTCCAAAAAGGCTATTTTCATACCCTTCGGTCACCGCGCATGCGCAGAATGCCGATATTTCAACCCCACACCTAGCCCATTAGATGCCCCTTCACCTAAGCTTCACTTTGATCCCTCACTCGACCCAATCGGACCATTTTATCTAGGGACTACTTTTTCTCCGCGGAAGCTTTTTCCCGAGACCGAATTACCGCCAAAACCACGGCCAAACCGCATCACCGCGGATGAATACATTTTTTTTTTTTTTTTTTGCCGGAACTTTTTTTTTCTATGCACTCATTGATCGCGGCCATCTTGTACCCACCTCCCACATGGCGGCCATCTTGTACCCACCTCCCACATGGCGGCCATCTTGTACCCACCTCCCACACATCACGCATGCGCACACCCCCAATAACCCCCCAATGCCCATACACTTATGACGTCACACCATAACATTGGCGGCCATCTTGTACCCACCTCCCACATCTCACTCACACTCGCGGCCATCTTGTACCCACCTCCCACACATCTATATATAGAGCGATAGATATCTTGATTATATATAGAGCGATAGATATCTTGATTATCATGATTTGTGAACATTGGCGGCCATCTTGTACCCACCTCCCACATCTCACTCACACTCGCGGCCATCTTGTACCCACCTCCCACATCATGACACTCGCGGCCATCTTGTACCCACCTCCCACATCTCACTCACACTGGCGGCCATCTTGTACCCACCTCCCACATCATGACACTCGCGGCCATCTTGTACCCACCTCCCACATGGCGGCCATCTTGTACCCACCTCCCACACATCACGCATGCGCAACCCCAACCCCCCCAATAACCCCCCAATGCCCATACACTTATGACGTCACACAAGGTTCTGCGCATGCGCAGTGAGGGGGTATCTCATCAATTTGCGTTATGTATACTACTAATATCTCTTATAAAAGCTCCCATCTATCCGCACATGTCCGGTTGAATATCGCTAGATATTCATGTGGACCTTCTTAAAACTAACACCAGTACGAGGCTTCAGCAAAGATGCATCTGTGGCTTATTTGCTCCCGAGCACACCGGACGAAATTTCCTAGACGCATCTCACAGAAATTAACAATTTAAATCAGTGTGCGAAAATGAACACCAGGCGCACTGAAGAGAAGATATATTTGATGTCGGCGTATAGTGAATGATGTTACCACTGTTCTCATATACCGAGACAAACACACCCAGGCAAATCTCTGTCGTGGTTTGATTGGACTGCATTCATGCAGATGATTTCCAACTTGTGAATTTCAAAATTATATTTATTACCATCTGCGCGAACCCAGTCAAATCAAATCCCAAAAGAGATGTCCCTTGGCTTCTTCGCTTTGATGCATAATTGAAGTGGGTGCACCTAGCGCTAGAGTGGTGTTACAACTGATATGGAACTGGACGATGATTGTGTAGATGTGTAGATGATTATTACTGAAAGGATTTATTGACCTCAGTCTTGTGGAAGAGAAAGTGCAACAACAGTGATGCTGATTTATATTTATCACAAAAATATGAGTTCGTAGGGTTACAGGAAACCTAAATTCATTTTGAATGACTGTATGTCCTATAAATAACTGGGAAGCACTTGCATGTCATATCATTTTTATTCTGTCTATTGAAATCAGTTCCAGCATAACAAATGGTGGATTTGGAAAAAAAGCTGAAGAAAATAATTTAGAGAGAGAAAAAAAACGCAGGATGTTATATTTAAGTCCTTTTAGTCTTTCAAGGTTCGGTTTAAAAGCATTTGGAGGCAATGGATTGCTACACACCTAAAATTAAAGAATATTCTGTCAAATGGCATACCGGTACTCCCTATCCCACATTTCAAAGTCTATTTATAACAGTGTTCATGGTAATGCAGAGAAAAACATGTGACTCCACATTCATTGGAAGCCAGTTCATGGATCAATTCCGTTTGATTCACAATCAGTCCATGTTATACTCCTCTCAGTTCAGATATTAAAGATTCAGTTATTTTAATATTTTCTATCTGTTGTTCCCTGTATTATTCCATATATGAAGGCCTGTATCATTCAGTACTCTGTTATTTCTCGAAAAATCATAATGTAAGAGTTAATATGTCCAGTCCACATTGAAGAGAGCATGGGTCTGCATTTTCAAAATGTCTTCGTTTATTCCTGTTTCTCTTCACTTCTGGTATTTCAATCTTCAAGCTGTAAAACAAAACAAATGTAAGTTATGATATATCTGAAAAATCTTAACTGACCCATAGAATCACATCAACATAGCAAGTATACTTCATTCTACCTTTTAAAGAGCTATTTTTTCACTGAAGTCATCTAAATGTCTACTTCACAATTGTCCATATAAGTTGTAGTGAACCCTAGCTACTGTTTCTCAATGTATACAATTACAAATTCATGTGACATGTTTGAAGGGTTCAAGGTACATATAATCTGACGGTCCAAAGAACCCTAAGGTCACCATATGAAGACAATTTGATCACTTACATTCTATTTGGCCATGTATAGGTGAACTTGTTTGTTTCCCAGCAATATGTAAGCTTAAACAATACTAACTTTGCACTGAATAAGATATAATTATTTTTAGCACATAACTAGTATACTAGTATTACATACCAAGGAAAACAAATTATTTTTATCAACTTGTGAGATACATGTATTCCCCGAGAAATTGTAAATAGTTCAACCAAACTTGGAAGGCTGTGGTGAAATGAGTGATGAATGTTAATTAATATGGATGTAAAACCATTTTTTTTACAAACATGCTACATAAATGATAATTGATTTTTTTGCTATCCAAGATAAATTACCTAAATTTTGCTTGTGATGATAGCTTACATATTGATCTTCTACATTGAATTCTTCAACATATTTTGGGACTGAAACTGTCATTTTCTTGTTTTGTGAAAGATAATCTCATAAATTTTGAAGATTTTTACCCCATGAACTGATTATTTTTCTTGCAATAAGAAAATGACATTTAATGTCCTAGAATATTTTTTAAAAATCAGAATTAGTGATTCCAATACATTAAATATTGAAGGTAAATCTGAAAGCTAGCAGCGTAAATAACTTTGGGGTAATGAGTTAGATATTAAAGACTACGTATTTGTCTACTTATGTCTTATGAAATTACAAGAAAATATATTTATTTCTAGAAACACATCAAAATTCTAGAATAAGCTTACAGATCTTTCCAGATTTAATATCTACATGTAAAACAAAGTCTTCGTTTTGTTTTTAGAAAACCATTTTTTTATGTGTAGTTATACATTTGTTCAGTGCCACCCACTGAATAAATAACAAACTCATCTTAAGCAATTGCTAATTAAAATTAGAAGGTATCTTACTTTCAACTCCTCCACATATATGACAGCCAGTGTTCAGGTTTGAACTTTCCCTCCAAACTCAATGGTGGTTTTAGGTTCTGCAACATGAGAGCAAGAGTACACATGATTTGTGTATTAAAGGACAGGTTCAATTTTGATTTGTTTGCGCTAATGACATAATGTTTATAAAATACCTTTCATATTGCACATGGCGATATGATGTGTAGAATGAAATGAAAGTTTATTACACGAGAAACAGTTCAGTATATGATGTAGGTATCAAAATGTAGTACATGTATCATTTTCCACACAGCAAAACTACCATTCTTAGTTGATGTGATCTTAAAAATAATTGGATCAGCTTGATTCTGTTTATACATGTATAATGGGAAATCATGGCCTCAAACTTTAACAAGCACATTTTTGTTTGTTATAGCCATTGAACTAATTTACATATTCCGTATACAGTATCGCTGAATTTTTATCCAAGGTAAACTTAGTCTGCAAAATCATATATGTTGATATAATCTAACAAGGCCCAAAGAATTCATCATTGCCAATGCCTGAGACAAGTTCAGATCATAAAACTATTACATATTTGTATATTTGTGTTTGTATATATGCGCACAGAGAGGCCTCATTTGAAACAAAGAAATTAGATCTCTGGAAAACTAGGTGATTTTAGACTTCCTCATTAGAATTATTAGATATGGTAATTAAAAACATTCATCTTTTGTTACTTCACCTTAATAAGCCGATTCGATCATCAAAACGTTGGACTGTGGCGTTGCCTCAAACAAATCGGCATCACAAGTCACTGTAAATTTAAATGAAATAATTTAATTTCTTCACAGATTAATATGTGAATCACAAAACCCTGAACTATATCAAAATATTGAAATTTGTGTGGGGGGGGGGAGTAATGGGAGCTAATTGTTGATATAATTTTAATTTACTGAATATATATATAGGCCCTAAATAGGCGGTAAAAAATATATGAATATGAATAATATAATATATAAACGGTTGGAATCCTATTTTGGGTGAAATATTTGAACAGAATGACGACTGGGTGACAATGTGAATATCAACACGTGCGAGACTGTAACCTGTAAAACACTCCAATTCAGTCACAGCACCCTTTGCCTTTAAATTGGTGCTCAACTTGAACTACTTAATGCAACAACAAATGGAAGGTCTCAAAACAAGCAGGGATATGTACTTTATAAACACCCAAGTTGAGCTAATTCTGAGTCGTCGGATAATCTGTTTTTGAAAACATTATTTACCCACTATTTTACAGCATTTCGTGCCAAACTTGCTTCACAATGGCGCCAAGACGGGACACACTCATCGCACAAAGTTGTCAATATTTTTACAAATACATCAGCCCCTGTCCTATTTTGTATGAGTTAACCAGTCATTGGCACCCATACTCTATAAATATGTTCATGTTCAAGCAGAAACCACAAATTGAAACAGTAAAAACTGGCATAAAAGACACCAACCTGCTGTTGCAATGTTGACAACTTCTGCGTCTTCGCAAGTCACGTGATTCGGCTCAAGGGGTCAAGGTCGCGTTAACAAAATGCCGGCCAAGGCCTAACCCTATATGCAGCGAAGGATGACGTAGCGTAATGTGGGTTAGGTATCCAGACTACGACCGTCGTCCCAGGGGTTCGTCGGAGCGGCCAATTTTCCAGCGGAGAGCGACCCCTGGTGGCGAGGTTGCATGGAGAGGCGCGAAGCAGAACGTAATGGATGCCGGGTAGAGCTTGGCAACCTCCCCACAGCGCATGCTCCATTTCGCAGGCTCCAATAACATGTTATTAGACCCCCAGCGAGGTGGTTGAGAGCTTGGGCGGTGTTGTGTTCCTTCACCATATCATGCAGTAGCGGAAGTTGACCTTCCAGAACTCACTTTAGCTGCGAAAACTGACCTCTGGCCTAGTGGATTTCTGGGAGCAGAAACGGAAACGTCGCACTTGTTTGTTTACTTTCTTATTTATTCTACTTTTTATATGTTTTGTACTCTGTCCCAAATGGGATGCTCAGTGCAATAAAGAATCTTATCTTATCATGCACACAATTAATTTTCGGCGGAACCAATCTCGCATTCGTCTATTTCCGTATTGGCGGAAATTAGCCCAGTTGCGGAGTTCTGGTGATAGATTGCTATTATTCAACTAAACATAGAAATAGTTTTGTATAATTTGAATGAGTTATGTTCGTTTGGTCAAAATTAACTGAATTTCACAATAAAATGCACCCGGATCTCTCGATTATCAAAGGCACTATTTCTTAGCTGGCTCACTGCGTGATCGTCATACGCTCCCCCAACCACCTCGCTGGGGGTCTAATAACACCCCAGCCACCAGTCAGATTTTTGGACCGGATTCGGGGCCTTCGCGCACATCGCCGGAAGTGACATCATATATAGTAAAATAGATGTTTAACGAAAATTTTGATTACTTTTCAAGCCTGCATAATACCTCCGTTGACCTAGCGTTAAAAAGAATTATCTGGAGATAATTTTCCCTGTTTATCTGGACAGAGCATATGAAAAGTAGTTCGCTCATGTGCAACACTAAAAGAGTCGTTTGGTCGGATTCAAACTGAACCAACAGTACTGGCCAGCCTACATTCACGAGCAGGCACGTTCAACAGCAGGACCGTATTCAACAGCAGGACCGTATTCACCAGCAGGACCGGAAAGATCTCCACGATGTATGGACGATAATTCTGTCCAGCTGCTTGCGGCAGCAACAATGTAACAAGATATACTACTAGACTGTTCTTCGTCCGTCAGATGTTTCTCTCTGGTGTCATATTCTTGTAACGGTTACCCGTTTGTGTAGAGAACAGTTTGAGTCAGGACCGTGTACTGCGCTGGAATGTGAACAGGACGACCTTGACCCGTGTCGTCACGTCGAGCAAGGAGGATCTCGGAAATGCATTCCCCTGTATTTCTCGTTTACCAGACCGAGTTGGAAGCTGATATTTGACCATTACGTTAGTTATGAATTATGGTTTGTTCTTCCATAGCCAGATTTATTCAGCGAGGTCCATATAAACGGTTCGGGAGAATGTGGTTTAAGCGACATTAAAGAGGGCGCTGATGTCGTCGACTGTGATTGGCCGGAGTCACGAAGTAGCGGGAGCCCTATATAAGCTCGGACGCACGGAGAAAGCGGGGTCAGATGAGAAATTGAGGGCCGGAGAAACACGTTCAGGTTAGCCTGTAACTTATTGATTTTTGGCACAATTTACGGTTGGGCGTAAAAGGCAGTTGTTTTGGCCTGGGAATCTAAAAGATTATAAATCCTGTAGCTAGTGTAACCTGTGAAAACACGCCAATCCAATGAGAATTTGCCGGCTGGCATCTTCAGTGTGGAAACGTGTTCGTGGTTGTACTATAGTTTAGGGAACACGTTTACGGGCGTGTTATATGTACATGTAGTTGGGGAATTCTATAACACTGTAACGAGACATGCGTTTGCCTGTAGCACATTTAGGCAACTTGCATGTTCTAACTTCAGTATAAAATAGGGCTTTAGTGTCTATACCAGTAGGTTGATAATTTCGACAATATTGCTGTGCTATCTCGCTGCACTGAGACTTAAGCCACAATATTTGTTGATCTTTTTGACCGTGTAGCGGTGTATGACTATAGACAGGAGACTCCCTCCCTCCCCAGAAGTATACAACTGCACTAAATACAAGGATATATCAACCAAGTTTCCCCCCCTGCCATAATCCTACAACGTACCGTGGAGCCTGTTTGTTCGCCGCCGATAGCCGGGCAACGCTTTACGGGACGGAGACGGTCGCAGTATTACAGCCGGCGGGGCGAGACAAGACTCCGGCGGGCGAGGCATTTTTATCGGTAAACATCGATAAACCGGGCCGGGCGCTTTGAGAGCAGGAGAGGCCGCGGACAGTTACACGGACGGCGTATAGCTGGCCATAGACAAGTTACAGATACAGCTTACAGATTCACCTGGAAGGACATGTGTCTTTATCACACATACGAACAGATAAAGACGCACAGATCACCCAGGAAAGATACAGAACACAGATTCCAGAGGGAAATGTGTATTTATCACACATGCAGGAAAATAAAGACACACAGATTATAAACAGTACAGTACAAGCCCAGACATACAGCTCACAAATTATACCGCAAAGAAACACAGAACACAGATCTTTCAAGAGGAAAACGTGTATTTGTCACACGTAAATCAAGAAACACAGACCACGGATCCCACGGGGAGAACATGCGTATTTATCACGCATAAAGGCACGGTGCAGGTGGGCTCACTTTTACCGATGTAAAAGCGGTAACAAGATATACAGATTCCTGTAGGACACGTGTATTTATCACACGTTACGGAAGACGGGCTTCCTTTCACCGAGGTAAAAGTGGTAACAAGATTTACAGACAGTAAAGAGAAGACAAGATTTACAGTACAGGCAGATTTCTGAAACGTCGATTAGACGTGAAATCTGCAGGGTCGCTAACTACAGACTTACAGACTGTACAGTCAAGCCCAGGCACAGCACAGATTTCTGAAACGTCGATTAGACGTGAAATCTGAACGTACCGTACGATGTTTCATCGGTACCAGATGAAATAGTAATAGCACATGATATACCCGAGTAATTGTCCTGACGGTCCATGAGAGTTGAGTGGTGCGTGATACTTACCTGAGAGATCGTCGTGAAGTGTGTAGTCACAGGCCGGGGCTATAGACGGGTTGCAGCAGCCGTAAGGGTTGAGACGCCGGGCTATACTTACCTGTGCGGGAAGCAGACTGGTGAGCTGACAAGTTACGGTCAAGCTCCGACGACTGGGGGTGAAGTACACGCCGGGTTGCCACGTCTCTGGAGAGAGCGACTGGGTGTCGTATCTGGAGAGAGCGTTACCGCCGTAACGTTCCAACGGGCCGTGACGTTTCAACGACTTGGTGCTATATCTGGAGAGAGCGTCACTGCCGTGACGTTCCAACGCCTGAGGGTATCTGTATATTGGAGAGAACGTTACCGCCGTAACGTTCCAACGGGCCTTGACGTTCCAACGACTGGGTGCTATTCCTGGAGAGAGCGTTATATCCTTGACGTTCCAACGACTGGGTGCCATTCCTGGAGAGAGCGTTATATCCTTAACGTTCCAACGACGGAAGAGAAGGGCCAGCAGCCAGGCCGCCCTTATCCCCAGAAGAGAAGGGCCAGCAGCCAGGCCGCCCTTATCGCGCATTAAAGCACTATATTAACTATAAAGTTATATGCATACACTCTCATATATATATTATTATCATATAACATCAAGCTTAAACTGCACACATCCTCTTCTATTATCCACATATACCCTAGGGATACGTTAACTCTATATGCACACACTCTCTCAGGGGGCACGTATCCGTGCACCTTACGTGCATACACCAAGTGTATGTATCCGTGAACCTTACATGCACACCCCAAGTGTATGTATCCGTTAACTTGTGTGCACACATCCTCTTACATCACGTGTATATATCCATCAAGTTTATTTGCAAACACTCTCCTAGTGTCTGTACATATGTGTAAATATCATAACGTTACATCTCCTTAGACATTCTGTCTAAGCCACGCGGTTCTACGCTATTATTTGTAACCGCGTATACTACTTGTGCAGAATATACTATAATAGACCTTTACATGAGTGTCAGTCATCCTTGTGGGGTTGTGATCATCTCTTCGAGCCCCGGATCTCTACTAGTGAAGGGGTTAACGACGGTGACGGCCAGAATGCCAGTGGGCAATCCCGGTTATTGATTCGTTTTCTTCTAAACACTACGACTGGTCCTGCTCGTACACGTTACACGGTTGAAAACTGGTGGCAGCGGTGGGATCTGGCCTGATCTACAACAGAAGAGAACAACCGACTACTAGAGATGACCGACAACCACGTCCTGCTGACAACTCCATTACCCATGAGTTCCCTAGCAACACCGAGGCGTACGAACATAGCGGGTCTACGAGCTATCCTACAGGGGAGGGAGCGATTGAGGACGGGATTGCCTGGTTCGGCGACGACAGGAGACGGGAGTCCGGAGGGAGCACCGTCCGAGATGTCAACGCCTGCCATCGCTGAGACTGAGGCTTCGTCGACTATCCGAACGCTACTGGAGGGTCTCAAGAGCTTACAGGCAGAGATGCAGACGATGCGGGAGACCTTCAATCAGACGACGATGGGAGCCCCAGCGCACACGTCCACGCCCAGAGCCGAAGAGTGTACTACCAGAACCCCCAGAGACCAGCCTGTACGGGAACAGACGATTTGCGACCGGGTCGCAGAAGGGCACCATTCCGCGGATGATACCAGTGGGAGAGCCACAGTCACGACCATCCCTGTTTCCCGTAAGATGTTGGTTAAGGCTTCGACCTATGATGGGAGTACGCCCTGGAGAGATCACCTGGTACATTTTGAATATTGCGCAGCCTTAAACCAGTGGACGCTGGAAGAGAAGGGACAACACCTAGCCGTCTCCCTGCGAGGGCCAGCACAACAGGTCCTCTCTAGTCTGAAGATGAAACCAGGGGAGGCCAACTTCATCTGCCTACGTGATGCCTTGGAGAGACGCTTCGCTCCGCCTAACCAAACAGAGCTGTATAAGTCCAAGCTGAGGTCAAGGCGACGACTGAGGGGAGAAGATCTACCTGAACTGGGCCAAGCGCTGGTGAGACTCAGCCAGATGGCCTACCCAGACGCCGGCGATGAGGTCCAAGACACCCTAGCCCGTGACCAGTTCTTCGAGGGCATTGGAGAAGACCTACGGTTTAAAGTCTGGCAGTGCCGCCCGAAGTCCCTAGACGAGGCTGTGCATGCCGCCGTGGAAGTGGAGGCCTTCCAAGACGCCCAGCGTCGACGTCCCGATCCCACGGCCAGAGCCGCTGCAGGAGAAGACATCCCGACTGACGCTCCTGAGGATGACGAGGACGCGCAGACCCGATTGCGTGCAGAGATTGCTGCCCTGATGGAGGAATTTAAGAGGCGCTTCCCGGGACGGGGACGCTCAAGTTCAAGGCGGGGGCAGAGGGCGGGACGACAACCACGACGGGGATGTTGGAGATGCGGAGAAGACGGCCATTTTCGGGCGGCGTGCCCTAGACGTTCACCCTCCCCGCCCCCGAGACGACCGCCTGGGCCCGGGAATCCACCAAAGCCCCAGGGACCCAAGCCTGCACTTCGTAACCAGGGAGAAGCGGGGATATACCTACCCGCGTCCATCGGACCGGTGAAAGTGATGTGTTGTGTGGACTCCGGAGCATCTATCTCCTTGATCAGCCGCCGGATATGGGAACAGCTTGACCCAGATGTTAAACCAGTCCTTCGAGACTCCCGGTACCAGTCCATCAAGGTGGCTGACGGTTCCCATATGCCTTTACTCGGAGAGGGGGACTTCAGGATCTCGATCCAGGGGACGGTGTGGAAGCACACGCTGGTTGTGGGAGACTTGCCCATCGACGCCATCTTGGGGTACGACTTCCTGTATCGCCACGGCTGTATCCTTGACGCCAGAGGCCATCAATTGAAGCTGGGAGGCAAGTACCTGCAATGCGAGGTCGTAGGAAGTTTCGATTGTTATCGTTTGGCCCTGGCTGAGACCATCACCATACCGCCTAGGACCCAGATGCTTGCCCCGGCCAGGGTGGAAGACGCACCGCCGGGGGAGATTGGACTAGTAGAGGGGGAGCTCGCATTCACCGAGAAGACCGGCCTAGTGCTGGCGAGAACACTTTCTCGAGTTGCATCTGATGGTAGTGTGCCTATTCGTATGCTGAACGCTTCCGATGAGTCCACAGTCATTCACGCTGGTACCTTCTGTGGTAGTATGTCCACACTGGGTGATGATCCGGAGGAGCCTACAGAGCCGAGGGCGCGGACGACGACCCTGCCGGCATATATGCGGCCGGCGTTGGAGAAGTCCAAGGATGGCCTGAATGCAGCCCAGCTGGAGGAAATTGAACGTATGCTGAGTCGACACGCTGGTTTGTTCGCTGCCGACGATGATGACCTTGGACGTACCACCAGGGTGCAGCATCAGATAAAGACGGGAAGTGCCCCACCGATCCGTATTCCACCTAGAAGACCCCCCCTTCATGCTCGATGGGAGATCGACAAGCAGGTTGACGAGATGTTACGACGAGGTGTGGTCGAGCCTTCCGAGGGACCGTGGTCGGCCCCTGTCGTCCTGGTGAAGAAGAAGGACGGGAAATCTAGATTCTGCGTCGATTACCGGGCCCTGAATGACGTCACGGAAAAAGACGCATATCCTCTGCCGAGGATCGATGACAGTCTTGACGCACTGAACGGGGCACAGTGGTGGTCTACCCTCGACCTGATGTCCGGATACTGGCAAGTCGAATTGGCGCCTGAAGATCGATGCAAGTCCGCGTTTTCCACCCGGAAAGGCCTGTACCAGTTCCGCGTTATGCCATTCGGTCTGTGCAACGCCCCTGGCACCTTTGAACGCCTGATGGAAGCAGTATTGGCCGGCCTACACTACGAGACGTGCCTGATTTACCTCGACGATATCATCGTGTTCGGGAAGACGTTTACTGAGATGCTGGCCAACTTGGAGGTGGTGTTCCAGAGACTACAACTTCACGGGCTTAAGTTGAAACCCTCCAAGTGTGTCATTGGCGCCCGGAAAGTCACCTACCTGGGACACGTCGTGTCCGGCGCCGGGATCGAGACGGAACCGGCCAAGGTCCAGGCCGTGAGAGACTGGCCCACCCCAGTCTCCCAGACCGAGGTACGGAGTTTCCTCGGCTTGTGTAGCTATTACCGGAGGTTCGTCCAAGACTTTGCGACCGTGGCAGCGCCCCTGCATCAACTTACCCAGAAGGAGAAGAGCTTCGTGTGGACCGACGATTGCCAGATCGCATTTGAGACCCTGAAGGAGAAGATGATAGCGGCGCCCATCCTAGCCATGCCCGACATGTCCAAACCGTTTATCCTGGACACGGATGCCAGCGGCTGGGGCATCGGAGCCGTTCTGTCCCAAGAGATCGACGGACAGGAGAGGGTGGTGGCCTATGGCAGCAGGGTACTCACCAAGGCTGAGAAGGCATACTGCGTGACCAGGCGCGAACTCCTGGCGGTGGTCCACTTCATTAAGTCGTGGCGGCACTACCTCTACGGGAAGAAGTTCCTACTGCGCACCGACCACGGGTCCTTGAGGTGGCTCATGAGATTCAAAGAGCCGGAGGGGCAACTCGCAAGGTGGATCCAAGCTCTGTCGACCTACCAATTTGACATCGTCCACCGACCAGGGCGTAAGCATCAGAATGCTGACGCGATGAGCCGACGTCCGTGCAAGCAGTGTGGTCGTCCCTCCGAGACCGAAGGCGGAGAGACGGTGGTGGCCCGGGCTGTGACCATATCTCCACCCAACGAGGACTTTGCAGCGGCCCAAGCTGCAGACCCCGAGCTACTTCCGGTGATTGAATGGGTGAAGGCTGGTACCAGACCTCGATGGGACCTAGTCTGTCAACACAGCGGGGTAACGAAAGCGCTGTGGGGAGCCTACGACGCCTTAGCCCTGGAAGGAGACCTCCTGGTGCGACGTTGGTATGACTTGCGAGGCCGGAAGAAGGCCAAGTTACTGATAGTCCCGAGGGCCCTGCAAAAGAGGATACTTAAGGAATGTCACGACAGCCCGACTGGAGGACACCTGGGGGTGTTTAAAACGTTAAGGAAGGTGCGACAAGCATACGCCTGGGTTGGCCTGCAGCGTGACGTTCGACAGTGGTGCCGGAGCTGCGACACGTGCAGTCGGAGGAAGCAGGCCGGGAAGAAACCCCGGGGACAGCACCGCGGGATGATGACGGGATGCCCCGGAGAACGTATCGCTGTGGACTTGATGGGTCCTCTCTCCCTGACGACGAGAGGAAATCTGCATATTGTGGTTATCTGTGACTATTTCACGAAGTGGGTGGAGGCTGTGGCACTCCCGGACCAAGAAGCGGAAACGGTGGCCCAGGCTGTGATTGACTTGTACGTCAGCCGGTTCGGTGTCCCCTCCCTGATACATTCGGACCAGGGGCGGAACTTTGAGAGCAAAGTATTCGAGGGGATGTGCCGGATCCTCGGCATGAAGAAGACGCGGACGACGGCGTACCATCCGCAGTCCAACGGCCAAGTTGAGAGGTTCAACAGGACTCTGGGTCAGATGCTCCATGCTAGTGCCGCCCGCCACCCAGACGATTGGGATGTGTATATCCCACTAACCCTGATGGCGTACCGTGCAGCCGCACACGAGACTACGGGGTATACGCCGAATATGATGACGTTTGGCCGGGAGGTGACTCTACCAGCCCACCTGACCGTTGGGGCTCCCCCGGGTGAGAGAACGGAGCCCGTGCCGTGGGTCGGGGACCTTCGTGACCACCTAGTGGACGTCCATGAGGATGCGAGAGGAAATAGTGGGAAGGCCCTGAGGCGGCAGAAGCGCCTGTATAACCTGAAGGCCAAGGCGCAAAGATTCGGCCCCGGAGACCAGGTCTATCTGCATACCGTAGTGACCCGGCCAGGACAGATACGGAAGCTTCGAGACCGGTGGCTGGGACCGTTTGTGGTGGAGGCGGCATTGTCGGACGTTACCTACCGGATCCGGAGTGACGACGGGAGGCGACAGGTCGTCCATGTTGACCGAGTCAAACCATGTTATCCGCGGCTGGACGTGGAGGGTGACGATACACCGTCGGAGAGCGACAGTGACGATGGCGGCGACCAGCAGGGGCCGGAAACGGCTCGCGCAGAGCCTTACGCCGTGACCCACCCGGTAGCCGTGCAGCCACCCATAGGCCAGCCCCAGACGAGCCGGAGTGGATGCGTCATCCGGCCGCCGGCCTGGCAGGGCGAATTCGAGTTGGAACCGCGGGGAACGCCGGACAGCGAGTTGGAGGACGAGCCCGAGGAAGTGGCCGAGGGTGAGGCAGCCCCCACGCATGCGACGACGACCCGCGGTCGGCGAGTGGTCAAGCCTCGCAGGTTGCACGACTACGTGCTGACGTCCCAGCCCGTGTACCGTAAGAGGGGGGAAGCCCGACCCCTCCAACTGAGCAGGCAGCCCAGTGGACCTAATGTCGTGGGGTGGCTCTGCTAGCCGCCCATGTAATTCTATGAAGGAGATCTTTGACCTAATGTCGTGGTGGCCCGGCCAGACCGCCGGAGGGCGGCCACCTAGTGATTTCGCCGGCCCTGATGGCCCGTGATTGGCGAACAGTTTTGTTTTAGTTGATTCGAACTGTACAACTGGAACTGTAACGGCACCCTGGACGGAGAGACCCGTACGGCCATGACGGGGACGTCATGATTTAGAAAGGCGGGGGCAGTGTAACGGTTACCCGTTTGTGTAGAGAACAGTTTGAGTCAGGACCGTGTACTGCGCTGGAATGTGAACAGGACGACCTTGACCCGTGTCGTCACGTCGAGCAAGGAGGATCTCGGAAATGCATTCCCCTGTATTTCTCGTTTACCAGACCGAGTTGGAAGCTGATATTTGACCATTACGTTAGTTATGAATTATGGTTTGTTCTTCCATAGCCAGATTTATTCAGCGAGGTCCATATAAACGGTTCGGGAGAATGTGGTTTAAGCGACATTAAAGAGGGCGCTGATGTCGTCGACTGTGATTGGCCGGAGTCACGAAGTAGCGGGAGCCCTATATAAGCTCGGACGCACGGAGAAAGCGGGGTCAGATGAGAAATTGAGGGCCGGAGAAACACGTTCAGGTTAGCCTGTAACTTATTGATTTTTGGCACAATTTACGGTTGGGCGTAAAAGGCAGTTGTTTTGGCCTGGGAATCTAAAAGATTATAAATCCTGTAGCTAGTGTAACCTGTGAAAACACGCCAATCCAATGAGAATTTGCCGGCTGGCATCTTCAGTGTGGAAACGTGTTCGTGGTTGTACTATAGTTTAGGGAACACGTTTACGGGCGTGTTATATGTACATGTAGTTGGGGAATTCTATAACACTGTAACGAGACATGCGTTTGCCTGTAGCACATTTAGGCAACTTGCATGTTCTAACTTCAGTATAAAATAGGGCTTTAGTGTCTATACCAGTAGGTTGATAATTTCGACAATATTGCTGTGCTATCTCGCTGCACTGAGACTTAAGCCACAATATGTGTTGATCTTCTTGACCGTGTAGCGGTGTATGACTATAGACAGGAGACTCCCTCCCTCCCCAGAAGTATACAACTGCACTAAATACAAGGATATATCAACCAAGTTTCCCCCCCTGCCATAATCCTACAACGTACCGTGGAGCCTGTTTGTTCGCCGCCGATAGCCGGGCAACGCTTTACGGGACGGAGACGGTCGCAGTATTACAGCCGGCGGGGCGAGACAAGACTCCGGCGGGCGAGGCATTTTTATCGGTAAACATCGATAAACCGGGCCGGGCGCTTTGAGAGCAGGAGAGGCCGCGGACAGTTACACGGACGGCGTATAGCTGGCCATAGACAAGTTACAGATACAGCTTACAGATTCACCTGGAAGGACATGTGTCTTTATCACACATACGAACAGATAAAGACGCACAGATCACCCAGGAAAGATACAGAACACAGATTCCAGAGGGAAATGTGTATTTATCACACATGCAGGAAAATAAAGACACACAGATTATAAACAGTACAGTACAAGCCCAGACATACAGCTCACAAATTATACCGCAAAGAAACACAGAACACAGATCTTTCAAGAGGAAAACGTGTATTTGTCACACGTAAATCAAGAAACACAGACCACGGATCCCACGGGGAGAACATGCGTATTTATCACGCATAAAGGCACGGTGCAGGTGGGCTCACTTTTACCGATGTAAAAGCGGTAACAAGATATACAGATTCCTGTAGGACACGTGTATTTATCACACGTTACAGAAGACGGGCTTCCTTTCACCGAGGTAAAAGTGGTAACAAGATTTACAGACAGTAAAGAGAAGACAAGATTTACAGTACAGGCAGATTTCTGAAACGTCGATTAGACGTGAAATCTGCAGGGTCGCTAACTACAGACTTACAGACTGTACAGTCAAGCCCAGGCACAGCACAGATTTCTGAAACGTCGATTAGACGTGAAATCTGAACGTACCGTACGATGTTTCATCGGTACCAGATGAAATAGTAATAGCACATGATATACCCGAGTAATTGTCCTGACGGTCCATGAGAGTTGAGTGGTGCGTGATACTTACCTGAGAGATCGTCGTGAAGTGTGTAGTCACAGGCCGGGGCTATAGACGGGTTGCAGCAGCCGTAAGGGTTGAGACGCCGGGCTATACTTACCTGTGCGGGAAGCAGACTGGTGAGCTGACAAGTTACGGTCAAGCTCCGACGACTGGGGGTGAAGTACACGCCGGGTTGCCACGTCTCTGGAGAGAGCGACTGGGTGTCGTATCTGGAGAGAGCGTTACCGCCGTAACGTTCCAACGGGCCGTGACGTTTCAACGACTTGGTGCTATATCTGGAGAGAGCGTCACTGCCGTGACGTTCCAACGCCTGAGGGTATCTGTATATTGGAGAGAACGTTACCGCCGTAACGTTCCAACGGGCCTTGACGTTCCAACGACTGGGTGCTATTCCTGGAGAGAGCGTTATATCCTTGACGTTCCAACGACTGGGTACCATTCCTGGAGAGAGCGTTATATCCTTAACGTTCCAACGACGGAAGAGAAGGGCCAGCAGCCAGGCCGCCCTTATCCCCAGAAGAGAAGGGCCAGCAGCCAGGCCGCCCTTATCGCGCATTAAAGCACTATATTAACTATAAAGTTATATGCATACACTCTCATATATATATTATTATCATATAACATCAAGCTTAAACTGCACACATCCTCTTCTATTATCCACATATACCCTAGGGATACGTTAACTCTATATGCACACACTCTCTCAGGGGGCACGTATCCGTGCACCTTACGTGCATACACCAAGTGTATGTATCCGTGAACCTTACATGCACACCCCAAGTGTATGTATCCGTTAACTTGTGTGCACACATCCTCTTACATCACGTGTATATATCCATCAAGTTTATTTGCAAACACTCTCCTAGTGTCTGTACATATGTGTAAATATCATAACGTTACATCTCCTTAGACATTCTGTCTAAGCCACGCGGTTCTACGCTATTATTTGTAACCGCGTATACTACTTGTGCAGAATATACTATAATAGACCTTTACATGAGTGTCAGTCATCCTTGTACGGTTGTGATCATCTCTTCGAGCCCCGGATCTTTACTAGTGAAGGGGTTAACGACGGTGACGGCCAGAATGCCAGTGGGCAATCCCGGTTATTGATTCGTTTTCTTCTAAACACTACGACTGGTCCTGCTCGTACACGTTACATTCTGCACGTACACCAACCTATCTCTACGAGTGTCCAGCCACCCAGAAATTACAACTCTGTCGTCAATCATTTTCATTCTTAGCGTCGATATCTTTTTATTTTTCTTGTTACCATTGGTGTTGAATACTTCGCCTGCTGGTGCCTGTCTTATTTTGGGGGTTAATTTAATGGTGTGTGGGGGGGGGGAGGGTATTAGCATTAATTTACTGGGAATGTTTATATTAGTTGTCTTTGTTTGGAAGAGGATGCGGGGGGGGGGGTATATATATTTCTTTTCTTTTAGCATTCCGCAAATAGATGGAATATGACATGTAAGGTGTTAGCCATTTCATGTACATCTCTTGTATATACATAATTTTTGCCACCCAGCTGGGCCTACGTGGGCATTGTAAAGGTAGTATTGTAAAATCGTAGCCAGAACTGAATACGTGTGTAGTTTTCTCCGCCATTATTTTTTAAATTCGATATATTTGAACGTTTAAAAAAACAAGAAACAACACGTTTTTCAACGCAGGATAGGCTAAATAATATTCCTTGGTCGTAAGATTATGGTTATAATAAGGATATTCGAAACTGGATTTTTGATTGGAAAACAAATGGTTGATTATAGGCCGGTTGGGGGGGGGGAGGGAGGGTCAATATGGTCCCCTATCAAACTTTGTGTCCTAGCTATTTCTGCCAAATACTTGAGAGCTGACACTCCATGACTTTGTAGCATACCATATTAAGGTCATTTTGGTCCTATTTGCATGAACCTCCGAGCAGAGGATCATGGGTAAATTCAAAATTGTGACCGTGTGGGGTGACAGGGAAGTGATGTTTTGTCATTTTTGTTCAAAAGTTTTGCTCTTCTGTGAGGAAAAGTGAGCAAAAACGATTTTATTTCACATCTATCATATGACTATTAATTACTAATTTATCTTGCAGCTTTTGCCGAGAAATGGCAAAGATAAAATAAATCGGAAAATCTGACAGAAAAATCGACAAAAAAATGAAAATGACGTCACTGTGATGTCATCACATCGGCCATCTTGGATATTTTTGCATCTCTGATAGAGCTTGACCCAAGCGTATAGTGTGGTAAGTTTCAGCCCCTAGCTCAAGGGGTAAGGAAAATATTTAAGAGAGCAGGGAGTCAGATCCCCTCCCCCCCCCCCCCACTCCCCAAGGCATTGACAGGTCCCCAAATCCCAAGGCCAGATAGGGTTAATAGACCATTTGCCAGTTCTACTATCGTTACAGAGCAATGCCGGGTATATTCATTGTGTAGCAGATATGTACAAAATGTACAAGTGACTGTTTCACACCCTTTTCCAAATTTCGAAATAAATATAATATATAGTTCTCCTCGTACCCCGTTTTCTTTATAGCACAGACTTTATTCGTTCTTTAATTTAACTGTGTGCCTTTTGACAACATACCCGACATTTAATCCCGAATTTGTACGAGTACTTTAACTGCAGCACCCATACCTCGTCCTCCGCGAGAGCCTTTAAAATATGCAATCCTTTTTCTATTTTTGAAAAGAGATTCCTCTTTCAATCATATCGTATGTTTCAACGAACTGGGATGCAAATTGAATTTATCTGAAATTTTGATGCATGCGACTTATGTAAATAAAGTTTTATCACATGAAAAAAAACGTACATAATTATTTAACATTGTTACCGGTCATAAATTTGAAAAAAAGCAAAAACATTATTACCCTACCCATACTGTATGTATATCTTTCACATCAGTATAAATAAAATGTACATGAAGGTCATTCAAAATGGTTACTAATCCACGAAAAAAGGCTGAATAGCGCGATCAGGGACATTTCTCTATCATTTCAATATACAATTCACCAGGAAGACCGTTGTCCATCACCTTACAGGTGAACATTCAACAGGAGGACCGTTATCCATCACTTTACAGGTGAACATTCAACAGGAGGACCGTTATCCATCACCTTACAGGTGAACATTCAACAGGAGGACCGTTATCCATCACCTTACAGGTGAACATTCAACAGGAGGACCGTTATCCATCACCTTACAGGTGAACATTCCACAGGAAGACCGTTGTCCATCACCTTACAGGTGAACATTCAACAGGAGGACCGTTATCTCTCACCTTACAGGTGAACATTCAACAGGAGGACCGTTATCCATCACCTTACAGGTGAACATTCAACAGGAGGACCGTTATCCATCACCTTACAGGTGAACATTCAACAGGAGGACTGTTATCCATCACCTTACAGTGAATCATAGGAAGACATCACAGGAGGACCGCAACAGAGGACTGTTATCCATCACCCAGAGGTAACATTCAAGAGGTCCATCTTATCCATCACCTACAGGTAACAGGAAGACCGTTGTCCATCACCTTACAGGTGAACATTCAACAGGAGGACCGTTATCCATCACCTTACAGGTGAACATTCAACAGGAGGACCGTTATCTCTCAACTTACAGGTGAACATTCAACAGGAGGACCGTTATCCATCACCTTACAGGTGAACATTCAACAGGAGGACCGTTATCCATCACCTTACAGGTGAACATTCAATTACAATGATGGATGACGGTCTTCCTGTTGAATGTTCATGTTATAGGTAAATTACGACGATGGATAACGGTCCTCCTGTTGAATGTTCATGTTATAGGTAAATTACGATGATGGATAACGGTCCTCCTGTTGAATGTTCGCTTTAGCTGCACAATGAAGATATATAAAATCGCACGCCAAGGTGAATGCTCACTTTATATGTTTGCTGAAGTAATAGTGAACGGTCCTCCTGTTGAATGTTCACATTATAGGCCGGTATATTGAAGTTAGAGAGAACGGTCCTGCTGTTGAACGTTCACGTTACGGGCATATTGAAGTGATAGAGAATGGTCTTATTGGTGAATGATCACTTTATAGGTATCTTCAGGTAATAGATAACCGGTATATCGAAGTGAAAGGGAACGGTCCTCCTGGTGAATGTTCACTTTATATGTTTATTGCAGTAACAGTGAACGGTCCTCCTGTTGAATGTTCACCTTATAGGTAAATTACGATGATGGATAACGGTCCTCCTGTTGAATGTTCATCTTATAGGTAAATTACGATGATGGATAACGGTCCTCCTGTTGAATGTTCATGTTATAGGTAAATTACGATGATGGATAACGGTCCTCCTGTTGAATGTTCACTTTATAGGTAAATTACGATGATAGATAACGGTCCTCCTGTTGAATGTTCATGTTATAGGTAAATTACGATGATGGATAACGGTCCTCCTGTTGAATGTTCATGTTATAGGTAAATTACGATGATGGATAACGGTCCTCCTGTTGAATGTTCACCTTATCGGTAAATTACGATGATGGTCAACGGTCCTCCTGTTGAATGTTCATCTTATAGGTAAATTACGATGATGGATAACGGTCCTCCTGTTGAATGTTCATCTTATAGGTAAATTACGATGATGGTTAACGGTCCTCCTGTTGAATGTTCATGTTATAGGTAAATTACGATCATGGTTAACGGTCCTCCTGTTGAATGTTCATCTTATAGGTAAATTACGATGATGGATAACGGTCCTCCTGTTGAATGTTCACCTTATCGGTAAATTACGATGATGGTCAACGGTCCTCCTGTTGAATGTTCATGTTATAGGTAAATTACGATGATGGATAACGGTCCTCCTGTTGAATGTTCACCTTATCGGTAAATTACGATGATGGTCAACGGTCCTCCTGTTGAATGTTCATCTTATAGGTAAATTACGATGATGGATAACGGTCCTCCTGTTGAATGTTCATCTTATAGGTAAATTACGATGATGGATAACGGTCCTCCTGTTGAATGTTCATCTTATAGGTAAATTACGATGATGGATAACGGTCCTCCTGTTGAATGTTTATCTTACAGGTAAATTACGAGGATGGATAACGGACCTCCAGGTGAATGTTCACCTTATAGATAAATTTAGGTGATGGATAACGGTCCTCCTGGTGAATGTTCACCTTATGGGTAAATTTAGGTGATGGATAACGGTCTGCCTGATGAATGTTCATCTTCTAGGTATACATGTATTATAGGCATAGAGGAAGGTCTTCCTGGTGAATGTTCAACTTACAGCTATATTGAGAGGATAAGGGATGGGCCTCTGGTGAATATTCATCATATATTGAGGGGATATAGTGGATAGGTCCCCCTCGTGAATGTTTACCTTGAATTGTATACTGAAATGATACAAAAATTTCCCTGATCGCACTATTCCGATCGCGCTATTCAACCTCTTTTTCGTGGATTAATAACCATTTTGAATGACCTTCATATACATTTTATTTATACTCAAGGGAAAAATATATATTCACTATGGGAAGGGTAATAACTTTTCTTTCAAATATATGACCGGTGACAATGTCATATAATGTAGGATTTCTTATTTCATGTGATGAAACTATATTCACATGAATCGCATACATTAAAATTTTAGATAAATTCAATTTGCATTCCAGTTCGTTGAAACATACGTATTCCAAAGGCTCTCGCGGGGGTATGGGTACTGCAAAGTACTCATACAATTCCGATTAAATATCGGGTATGTTGTCAAAAGGCACAGAGTTATAATAAAGGGCGAATAAAAAGTATATTTTGCAGTGTGTTCGTACTATAAATTGAACGGAGTGCAAGGAGAACTATATATTATATTTAGTTCGAAATTTGGAAAAGGGTGTGAAACAGTCCCATGTACATTTTGTGCATATCCGCTACGCAATGAATACACCCGGATTGCTCTGTGAAGATAGCAGAACGGGCAAATGACCTATTAACACTATCTGGCCTGGGGATTTGGGGACCTGCTTCTCTCCTCCTTAAATATTTTCCTTATCCCTTGAGCTAGGGGCTGAAACTTACCACACTATATACCCTTGGGTCAAGCTCTATCAGAAAGGTAAAAATATCCAAGATAGCCAATGTGATGACGTCCCAGTGACGTCATTTTAAAAAAGATAATAATTTTTTGGTCGATTTTCAGGTCACATTTTCCGATGTATTTTACCTTTGCCATTTCTCGGCAATAGCTGCAAGATAAATTAGTAAGTAATAGTCTGATGTGAAATAAAATAGTTTTTGTCCACTTTTCCTCACAGAAAAGCAGAAATTTTGAACAAAAATGACGAAAACATCACTTTCCTGTTAGACTGTTAGATACGGTCGCCATTTTAAATTTACCCATAATCAGAAGCTCGGAGGGTCATGCAAATAGGATCAAAATAACTCCAATATTGTATGCTACAAAGTCATGGAGTGTCGGCTTTCAAGTATTTGGCGTTTCGGAAATAGGACAGAAAGTTTGGTATAGAGGAACATATTGCTCCTCCGAAACCGGCCTATAATCAACCATTTTTTCCAATCATAAATTGCATTTCGACTTTCCTTATTATAGCCGTAATCTTACGACCAAGGGCTATTATTTAGCCTGTCATGTTTTGGAAAAATGTTATTACTGATTTTTTTTTAAGTCCGGCTGTTTTAATGCTATTACTGTGCAATCAACATCTGAACGAAATTTTCAAACACGTTGTGAACATTGTCAATTCGCAGCATCTTAATTGTGAAAAAATAACTTAGGACCAGAACTTTTTTTTTCTCAAAATGTTATGTTATTTCTGATTAACTAGATCTGAAATATGGTAAGATATGATCAATAAATTATTTGCGGAACTGTATAGCTGGAACATGTGAAATTATTAAAGCCTTTGTGAACATCATTTAAGATTATTTTTTGTCAAAATTGAAATTTGACAGTTAGAAATCTTTTTAACTGAATCTATAGCCCAACAATCTGCATAACACATTACAAATTTCAGAATATTTGTTTATTTCAAGACATTTTTACGTTTAGAGAAACAACATGTTCCCGCTCCAATTTTCAAAAAAGTTTCTGTACGTTTCCCATTGAATGCTGATGACCAATGCAGACTTTTTGTTCTTAATTGAGTAATTATTTAATGGCTACCGGTACTTATATTTTGAATTATGACCAAGTATAGAAAAAAAAATAAGGTAAGAGTTAGGCTAATGTTATGTGTACGATATGGTCTACAAACACTAGCTTTCATCATTTGTAAAGTTGGTTATTTTTTTTAGTCTAAAATCAGTTATTTGTGCCACCTATACATACGTATGTAATTTCATCCTATAATATGCTTGTTCACTCTCATGTATAACCTACTTAAACTGACGGGCGATGCTGTTAAAACATCAGAAATACCTTTATTGCATGGACCATGGAGCATAGTAGGCTCCATGATTGGACCTACACAATTTTGGATTTGGATTAATACTGCCACAATCGTGGAGATCTTCCCAGCCCCGCTGGTGAATACAGCCCTGCTGGTGAATGTGCCTGCTCGTGAATCATGTGAATATACGCTGGCCAGTACTGTTGCCATAGCCCGTTAAACAGAAACAGACACAGCTGAAGGTGACAGCTAAACACGCCTCACGATAGGACGAACTCCCTGCATATATCCTACGCTGGAGTACATAATGTGCGCATTATTGCGCAGTACGCGGCTACGTCACAACCGGGTCTCCTCGTGAATATTGGGTCTCCTCTTGAACGGGCTCCTCTTGAATGTTGGCTGGCAGCTGCCACTCAACTGAACCGTGCGTTGGTTGGTTTCCCCTATACGTCATAGCAACGTAGTAAAGGTCAACTTCCGCTATTGGAGGCAGGGATGTTATTGGAGCCTGCGAAATGGAGCATGCGCTGTGGGAAGGTTGACGCTCCCCACCAGTGGGGATTTGTCAATCTCGAAACCAGAGCTATCCGGTCCTGTCCTCCCTACTAGGCTCTGGGACGGCGCTCAGCCGTACGATCGGTCATTGGATAGCACAAGAAACACTAGAATTCAGAACATAACGAGGGCATCTCTGTGGAGATCATGCCGATCTCCCAACGTCATGGACATTACGAGCGCGTCTGACAGATGACGTATGCTCATAATGCATTCTTGCGAAACATTTTCTATTCTGACGTCACGACGTTGTTGACGCTGGCGAAGAAAATGACTCATGACTGACGTTTCAAAAGGAATGGAATATGTTCCAATGGAACCGGAAGAGGACACGTGAACGAATTTTTCAATGTATTATGGGACCCACTTTCAGTGAGCGTGGTCCCAGGGGTTCGTCGGAGCGGCCAATTTTCCAGCGGAGAGCGACCCCTGGTGGCGAGGTTGGGGATTTGTGCGTTCTATGTGAGAGGCTTGTTCCGCCAATACGGAAATAGCCGAACGTGAGATTGCATATCATGCATATTCCTTAGGTTACAATTTCACCTCCTACATAAGAGAGCTCGCCACATGCGCACCATAAGATACGGATCGAGAACGTTTTGATATTGTAGATATTCTTAAACATGAGCTGTAGATATTGGATCGATATAAGAATCTAATAAATAAAGCATATATATTCGCTATAGAGTGAATATACACATCAGGAACATTAAAGGATTTTAAGGTCTTGGCCATGTAACATGTAAATAAACGGTCCATAGAATTACCCAAATGAACCCAAATGAACCGCGATTCCTGCCAAACCTGGTTTCACGATCGATGCGAAAGTTTGACTGAAACCCAGATGACAGCCTTAGGTGCAATGGAACGAGAGTTTCTATGCACATCTTGCACACACATTTGTGGAGTATTCGACTTTTCGACGTCCATCAGTCGACTTGGAGAGGCATCCAAGTCGGGACTGTCCAGTCTCCAAGGTACCATTCAGCTTGAGGCCATTCTCCTCCGGCAGGCAGAATACCCACCAACATCGACAGAGATTCTTTTCGGGACAGATTCAGATTCAGATTCATTTATTGTACCGAAATATACAGGCCTACATGAGACAAGGTACAAACAATAACAATGAACGAAATAAAGATCAATACCAACAACTTTCAGGATAGCCAAATGCATTAACTGACAGGACAAGTATAATTATCAAGTACTATAATGTATTATGTAATGTATATATGTTATGTCAAGGATCCATATACCAATATAAGGAGAATCAATAATAAAATTATTATTATTATTGCCCAGTAGTATAGATTTGCTAAATTACATGAATACCTTGGTATAAGATGTTTTCATGCATGTAGGACTATCTGACTGAACAAGATTTGCGTATTTGAAAACTAAAATATATGAATCTAGATATAATAACAGATAATTTAGGGGGTGGATCAAGAAACACAGCAAATATTTCTTGCATATTTAGTGAGAGAATATCATGGTCAATTTGGACAACAGTTCTCATAGCTTGCTGCCTTTGTATCCTATACTGAGGACATTCCATCAGGAAGTGCCATTCATCCTCAATTCTATTTAGATCACAATATTTACAAAGTCTGTTCTCTTTCAAGGTAGTAAGATATGGGGAGAATTCTGGCACAGGCTGAACAGTGCTATATGTTCTTAGTTTACTATTTGGCGACGTTAGTTTAACGAATACTTCGTTGAAAGAGTCCCTTAATTTGGGTTCAATATTTCTTCGAAGTACTTTATTTGAAGGACGAAATTGGTCTATGTATCGTGATAAATTAGCTGACCGTAATATACATGGTGAATACTGGCAGTCCAGCTTGCCTTGCCGAGCGAAAGGTCCGCTATGTAAGCCTTGTAAAGGAGCCGAGAAGGATGGAGATTATCAAGTCGAAGCCAATAATTTAGCATGCGAATAATGATCGACATTGATGCTGGGTATATGCCCAGTTCAGCAAGGGCACCAATGTTCACAGCTTTCTTTGGCAAGTTTAAGATAGATTTGCAGATTTTGATTGTCGTTTTGTTCGGGACAAGTGTGTCCCAGTTATCAAATAGATTGGATTTATTCTTGACGACTTGATTACCCCAAATTTCAGATGCATATATAAGTATTGGTTTAATTACCATATCATACATCTTGACTAGTGTAGGAATTAAGTTGCCACTAAGAATCGATCTGAGAAGAGAGAATGAGGGGGCTTGACAGATGGAAATATTATGTGATACTTCTGTAGTTATGGGAATTAAGAGAATGTATATTGTTTAATAAGAATGTGGGGATTAAACAGTGTCTATGTGACACTGTTAAGAGGGATCATGTGTAGGGCGGGTTGGGGGAAACGGGTTGCACGGCGTGTTCGCACGACCTGTGCCCATCGCGGTGCGATGGAGTGCCCAAGTACATCAGTAGTATACAAAGCCCGAATTGGCGTAATAGCGCCTCACTGCGCATGCGCAGAACCTGGTGTGACGTCATAAGTGTAGGTTTTGTGGCGGTATTGGGGCGGTGTGCGCATGTGTGATGTGTGGGAGGTGGGTTGTACCCACCTCCCACATTTGTACCCACCTCCCACATGTGTGGGAGGTGGGTTGTACCCACCTCCCACATTTGTACCCACCTCCCACATTTGTACGTGTCATGATGTGGGAGGTGGGTACAAGATGGCCGCCATGTGGGAGGTGGGTACAAGATGGCCGCCATGTGGGAGGTGGGTACAAGATGGCCGCCATGTGGGAGGTGGGTACAAGATGGCCGCCATGTGGGAGGTGGGTACAAGATGGCCGCCATGTGGGAGGTGGGTACAAGATGGCCGCGAGTAGTAAAATGTATAAAAGGAGTCTATTTTTAGGGAAAGGGGTGTATTCAATCTGACTTACCTGACCTGACTTGATCAGCCAGCCAGCCAGCCAGCCAGCCCTCCTACCTGCCTGCCTTCCTGTCTGCCTGCCTGCATTCTGCCTGTGTGGAATGCATGTCCTGACTTGGTTCTGGGTGTTTTCCATCACGGTTGTGCGCAGGTGTATGACGTCACTTCCGGTCTGCGTGAATCGGGCGTGACCTGGGACTATGGGATGCATGTACTGACTTGGTTCTGGGGTTTTTCCCTCACGGGGAGGTCACGTGATCAGTTCAAGGTCATATCCATTTTTTATCGATATGTCAACTCCACACCCAGTCCATTAAATGCTCCTTCACCTATGCTTCAATTTGATACCTCACTCGACCTGTGGTGTGAGTGAGTGCAAGAATGTATTCATCCGCGGTGATGCAGTCATGTCTGGCGGTTATTCGGTCTCGGGAAAAAGCTTCCTTGCCCAATGCCTACGGACTTTACCGAAGATACACGGACTTTAACGAAAAGACACGGACGTACACGAAAAGACGCGAAGGTGAACGCCATTGTGGGGAAACCTCCCACAGACAGGTCAGTACATGCATTTCTATGTTGTTCACGCATAATAAAAGGATTGATCTGTAATCTGTGTTGTTGTTGTTGCCCCCTTTTTTGGACTAACCCATCAGAATAGTACGTATCACGGACTATACCCGTAGAGCTACATCTGGTCTATAAAACATGTCCCTCTGGATCCCACACCTTCATTTCTACAGAGCCATGGCGGAGACCCAGCCCCATGCGACTCGCATTTTACAGTATGCCACCGTGGTGAATTCATTCACGGGTTACCGAGCAGTGGTCCGGTCCATGTTTGCAGATGGCGACGACAACGAGGGACGACGCCAGATCCTGAACGAGTTCACAGAAGCGGTCCTCCACAGAGTGCACTCGATGGAGAGGCGTGCCATCACTCACCACTACTGGACTATGACAGCCATCCTTGATGCTCGGGCTATGGACCACGAGCGCTCACGCCGCAACCAGCACCGGCTGGTTGGCCTCATACTAGTCTGTGCCCTATTCACCCTGGCGCTGTGGTATTGACACTATAAATACCAGGGTCAGACAGAGTGTGTGTCATTCACCGTTCGACATTTGGACCAAGCATGTCATCCGTCCTACGAGCCATCCTCCCCCTTACACCTTACCAGGTGGGATTATACGTTTATGAAGATTATGTGACTCTGGTGGAAGATAGTGGCGGGGATTGGAGGGCGTCCCCTGAGACTTTATCGAATACGGTGACACTACAGCGTGATGGGTGGACTAAGTTTAAACGGGTGTTGAGCGGAGAGTTAGACGGACACCTGATCCACCTGGACAAGGCCAACTACGTATACCATACTGCGCTCTACCCACGGGTGGGACGCTACCAAGAGCCGGCTCGAAGTTTCCTCCTAACTCCCTCTCTGTGGTCAGCCTTGGAGAAAATAGGCCCTCTGGTGGACCAGTTATTTATACCCGACGATCGATCACCCCACCAATTGGCATGGGCTCATGCTATCGAACACGCACTAGATGAACCTAATGAAAAAAAAGCGGATGGAGAAAATACTATATGTATAGAATGCGCAGAGGCTGGAATGACAGGGTCACCTCATGAAGCCACCCACACACACATGACGGGCCAGAACGATGAAGAAGAAGAAAAAATCCGTGATGAAGCCGCGGGGCCAATGGCTGAACCCCATGAACAACTACATGAACCCGACGACGAGGCCATTGATTACCCCGCTACACTCAGTCAGCCCAATGACATGACCACCTGATCCTTTGATCTCACGGGGTTCTCCCTATAAATACGAGAGACAGTGAAATCTGGTACCATTCACGTACTGACCATGACGGAGCATATAGTACTGGCGTATTTCAGTTTGACCCCCGAGGTTTTCCTGCACGTGTATGCGGATAAGGTCGATATCACGGAGGAGGTGGTGGGAGACACGGACCCTACACAACCGTGCCCGGCTCACATTCGTCTGTCCCGGGAGGGCTGGACCAAATTCAAACGGGTGTTGTCTGGTGAACTGGACGGCGACCTCATCCACTTGTGTCACGATGTGTACATTCGACGCGGCCCTTTCTTTGCTCAATTGGCTCGGCTGGATGGAGGTACAGTGCATTTTACCCTTCACCCTGATCTATGGTCTGCATTGGAAGATGCCGTGGTGGATGTGGATGAAGTGCTTATCAAGCGGTCATCAGACGAGTTGGACCGGTCATTGACCATGGCCACTGTGGAAGTCCACGAAGAAAATCAGAAAGAAACTCAGGCCCAAGATATACCCGTTATAAATAAACGATAGAGCCAGGGTCCATCATCATTTTGTCACCCTGAAGCGCTGGGAGAAGGTGTTGGATAACTTATACTACAGTCCCGACAGTCCGGCAGCCTATAGTGCATTGTCGGCTCTCTATCGAGCGGCCAAACCCCCAGGGGGTACAACGTGCCAAAGTCCGAGATTGGTTAAGAAGACAAGACACCTATACCTTACATCGATCTGTCCGTCGCCATTTTCTACGGAACCGGGTCATCGTGGGAGGAATAGATGCCCAGTGCCAAGCGGATTTGGTGGATATGAGCGCCTTTGCCAAACACAACGATGAGAATCGGTATATCTTGACGTGCATCGATATCCTATCCAAGTATGCGTGGGTGGTACCCATCCGGACGAAAACGGGGGCAATCTCATAGCGGCGTTCAAAGACATCTTCAAGACCGGGCGCAAACCTTTGTATTTGCAAACCGACGAAGGCACGGAATTCCTCAACAGACCGTTCCAAGCCTTTCTCAAGAAACAGAAGGTGCTTTTCTTCCATACGTACAACGAGACCAAGGCTTCCGTGGTGGAGAGGTTCAACAGGACATTCAAAGGCCGCATGTATAAATATTTCACCTATAAGAATACAAGGCGGTACATCGATGTTCTCCCGAAACTGGTGAGAGGTTACAATCGAGCCTATCATCGAAGTATAGAGAGAGCCCCCATTACCGTGACCCAACGCAATGAAGCCCAAGTCCGGCGTGTCTTGTACCCCAGGCCATCGCAGCGAACGACGAAGGCAGTGTACAAGGTCGGCGACCCTGTACGGATCAGTAAAGTCAAGGGCAAGTTCGAGAAAAGTTACTTGCCCAACTGGAGCGATGAGCACTTCCTGATTAAACGGCGCCTACCCCGACAGCGGCGAGTCTATGAACTGGAAGATCTCCAAGGCGAAACGTTGCTGGGGACGTTTTACGACACGGAATTACAGTCTGTTGTAAAAACACAGCAAGACTACTACACGGTGGAGCAGATTTTGAAAACGGAACGTCGACGTGGCAAACTGTTTCATTTCGTAAAATGGCAAGGCTGGCCCAGTTCCTTCAATTCCTCGGTCGCGGCCAACCAGGTGAAACGACTATAAAGCCAGACACCACTGCCGTCCTCCTTCATTCCACGTCCGACCCCAGTGCTATGGACCAACAGCAGCTGCCTCCGAAGACAGCGTCTCGCAAAACGCGCAAAGCGCAAGTGGGTTTTGGGGTGCTATTGCTAACCCTGCTGAGTGTGTTGTACGGAGGTGTGTTTTACGACGTAGCCTATGTCAGTACGTTACTTAACCAACTGAGAACACCAGCCATCAGTGAAACGGGTCTACAGAGAGCACCAGTCGTATCGAGCCCAGTCACCACCATCACCACCACCACACCCCGCGTACAAGCCACGTCGAGCTCTACACTTACACCAAGTACACCTACTACGTCTCAAGACCCACCGGATTTCATCCCTCACAGTGAACCGACCACCCACGCTGTACCCACCCCCAGCACCATCTCTGAACGTGAACAGACAACGACGACCGACGTTGTACCCACCACCACTCCAGTTCACTCGTACGAAATTTACAAGAGCGGGTTACCACGACAACGGATAGACCTCAAACCATGGACCCTCGGTGGCAACATCCCTTCACCTGCGTCATCGCAGGACCGACGGGCTCCAGCAAAACGCACTTCGTCAGGAAGCTCCTTCAACACGCCGACAGCATGATCACTCCACCCATTGCCCGAGTCGTGTGGTGTTACGGAGAATGGCAGGAAGCGTATGCAGCAATGCCCCACATCACGTTCGTGGAAGGCCCACCCAACCTGGCCGATTTGGAACCCGACACCTTGGTGGTTGTGGATGATCTCATGGCGGAGACGGATGCACGGGTCACCCAACTCTTTACCAAAGGCAACCATCATCGACGGCTCAGCATCATCTACATTGTGCAGAATCTGTTCAGTAAAAACAAAGAACATCGGAATATCAGCTTAAATGCCCACTACCTGGTGGTCTTCAAAAACCCGAGAGATACCACTCAACCGCTGCACCTGGCGAGACAGATGTATCCCGGCCGCACACCGTTTGCGTTGGAAGCCTTCAAAGATGCCACAACCCCTCAGCACGGGTATATGCTGTTCGACCTCAAGCAAGCCACTCCCGACCACCTTCGACTACGGACCGGCATCTTTCCCGGAGAGACCCACCACGTGTACATGCAAAAATAATGTAAACACACCCACAGTGGCGCCCCCAGCTGGGGTTTGTGTGTTTGATAATGGGGAATAATAAAAAGAATGAATACCACAGCAGGGTTGACTTTGTCTGTGAGGTGGATAAAAAAGGCAGAGTTGTGGGTTCTAGCATTAGTTGTACAGGATGTCTGCGCGAGTACGGAAGCACGCTCCCACGCTCCGTGTATTGAAGACGGCCCCACCCGAGTTAGTCCGAACCATTGTACGCGGTGCGGACCCTGACCTTGTACGCTGTGTGTGCGAGATCGGGTACAATCTGTTAAAAGGCAACGTACCACTGAATCCGGCTCAGAAGACCAAGTTGGCCAAGCATAAGACAGGTCTTCGAACCCTAGTCCACAAGCGGGTCCCTCAAACACAAAAGAAAAAGGTGTTACAGAAAGGCGGCTTTCTCGGGGCCATCTTAGCACCGTTGGCCGCTTCCGTGTTGGGTCCAGTATTGGGTGGATTCTTCGGCCGACAATGAACCACACGAAAAAAATGGTCCTCGTCGAACCACGGTTCCTGCAAAACCTCCAATCACCCTACCCTGTCCCACCTACGGTGAAGATCATAAACAGCCTCGATGGAGAGATGCAACAGATCTTACAGAGAGCGGGGTTAAGCGACAGTGAGAAAGT